>SKCR01010560.1:0-44847 GCA_019454045.1 Zanthoxylum bungeanum | reverse complement strand
CTCCCTAATTACATAGGATTTGGGAGAGGAAATGGTGTACTAAAAACTGAAAATTCGCGCTCTATTTATAGTAAAATTTTTCACTGTTCGCGCGTCGCGACGCCAAGCAGTTCAGCGTCGCGACGCTGGTTCGTCGACGTGGCACAATGAGAAGGTGACACGTAGCAAGGCGGCTGACTGTACACGCGACCGTGTCAAGGCGGCTAATTCTCAATTATTGTGATGACGTCATTGATGACGTCATGCTGATGCGGCGACGACGTGGCGACTACGTGGCGATGACGTGGCAAGGCGGCTGACTGTTCACTGTCGGCACAATAGGATTGCGACACGTGGCGACACGTGTCAAGTTGTGATTGGCTGAGGCTGACGTGGCAAGTTGACTAAGTTGACCTGCTGACGTGGACGATGATATGGCATGACACATGGCAAAGTTGACTCGTTGACCGCTGACGTGGCTGATGACGAGGCGACACGTGTCAAGTCTGAGTGTCGGCAGCATATGATGTTGACAAGTGGCACGGCGCACGTTAGTAGATCGGATGTGATGGTGACACGTGGCACGGCGCATTTTAGCAAAGTCAAAACTTCTCAAATTGTTGACCGTTGACCAGGCGCATGTTAGCAGATTCGGCTCACGCTGGGCGTCGCGACGCGGAAGGTCTGGGCGGCGCGACGCTGGAAATTACCAAAATGCCCTTTTTCGCCAATTTTCACTGCTTTAATTCAAATCACCTCCAGAATGTCCTGAAACTTTATTTATCTACAAAATAACACAAAACACATCAAAACATTCACAAAACTCAAGAAACTTTATAAAATATTAGATTAAATGAGTGGGAAATAGTGATATAAATACCACTCATCAAATTCCTATATGCAGTGATAAGTGGGAGGAAAGTAAAACTCGATGAAAATCAGAGTGATACTATTTCTGGCACCGGTCCCTTAACGGAACACGAACAGTTCATCAGGGATTAATTTGTACCACAATCTTCTAATAAACAAAAACCACATAGGTCGGAGAGAGTCATGAAACAACCGAATAGGTATGGGTTTCTGATCACACCTAATAAAGATATTAATCTTATTGAGGATAATGAGCCGGCTATGTATGAGGAAGTGATACAAGGTATCGGCTCTATTTGTGGCAAAGTGCCATGAAGTCCGAAATGGATTCCATGTATACTAACTAAGTTTGGACACTGGTTGATGTACCAGAAGGCATTGTGCCTATTGATACTAAATGAGTCTTCAATGAAGACAAACATGGATGTCAACATACAAATGTACACAGCTAGGCTTGTATAGAAAGGGTATCGTCAACGACATAGTGTCGATTACGATGAAAGTTTTTCACCTGTTGTCATGATTAAATCCATTTGGATATGCTTGCTAATGCTGCATATTTTGTTTATGAAATATGGCATATGGACGTCAAAATCACTTTCTTTAATGGAAATCGATCCATTTATGGATTGAAGCAAGCATTGTGTTCTTGGAACCAACGTTCTGATTAGATCATAATGGTATGTGATTTCATTCAAAAACAATATGATTCTTGTGTGTATAAGAAGGTTAGTGGGAGCGCACTGGCAATGAATGTCATATAAGTTGATGATGTATTGCTTTTTAGCAATAACATTCCCATAATATAATCGGTGAAAGCTTGGCTTTCATTAAAATTCTCCATGAAATACCTGGGAGAAGCATGCTTTATTCTAGAAATAAAGATCTACTGGGATAGATCTAGAAAACTGCTGACAACCCTCCAAGAGTTTGTACGTTTTTGAAATGTATGTGACCTGATGTCTCATATGCTTTGAGCATATGTAGACGTTATAAATCCAATCCATGTGATGGTCACTGGATTGATGTAAAGAACATCCTTGAGTATCTTGGACGAACTAAGGATGCTTTCTGGGAATATGGAGAAATGAGAACTTGAGGTGACTAGGTTCACCGCTGCAAGTTTCCAAACCGACAAAGACGACTTTAAGTCGCAATAAGGGTACATATTTAGTTTGAATAACGGAACCGTGAGCTGAAAATCTTCCAAGCAAGATACTGTTGCCGAATAAATAACAAAAGCGGAACATTGCTGCAGCTGAGGCAGCAAAAGAAGCATTTTGGATCTATATAATCCTAATTGGATTAGGTATAGTTTTGTTAGCAGCTGAGCTGGGCTACATCACAGGCTAAGGAACCACGGTCTCATCAATGATACAAGTATATACTTTGACTATTTCATATGATTCGTCAGGTCATACATCGAGGCGATGTGATGATCGAATAAATCACATCAGATGATAACATTGCAAATCCGCTGATGAAAGCTGTTTCTCAGCAGAAGTTTGAGTGACCCGTACATAGTTCAGGTGTAGGACACTTGAGTAATTGGCTATAGGCCAAGTGAGAGATTGTTGGACAATTATGACCTATATCATCACTATTTGTACAGAAATGGTGTTGTTGTATAAATTAACTATGTGACAAAAGTAATTGTTTTTTTATCATTTGTAATTGGATTACCGGGA
This sequence comes from Zanthoxylum bungeanum, assembly GCA_019454045.1. NCBI lineage: Eukaryota > Viridiplantae > Streptophyta > Magnoliopsida > Sapindales > Rutaceae > Zanthoxylum > Zanthoxylum bungeanum. The sequence goes on along the minus strand of SKCR01010560.1, from coordinate 42,310 downwards.
TATATAAATGATAATAGTCCATATGATTAGTATCAAATTAATAAGATATGAGACAATATTAATCCACGTAAGGTTTAATCATTAAATATCCCTAGTCGTAGTATTATCGAGACTGGACATCGATAATGCGGAATAGGCTAGTATTACACTTGTGCGTGTTATGGAAGCGTAACAACATAGTTCTCATATATTTGGGTATTGGATACTCATGCAAGTGTAATTGGAGGTTCTGTTTACCGATGGTACGGAAACAGCTTCGCTCTGGATAGACCCATCGAAATCCCATTGGTTGTATGACTATGTGTCTTTGGGAATCCGAATCAGGGTAGGTGTATTTGGTCTTAATCTGAGACTTGCATCGCTAATACTTGCGATAATCAGTATACTTTGGTTTTGGTCATCCGGGGCTTTAACAAGTTCTGTGTACACCTCTTCTGGGTATACTGAGAATCGTAGTTTATTGGGTGTGATGTCAAGATGGAAGTATCACTTCAGTCATATGGAGATGATGATCACGTAGGATACAGAACTGGTACTCTTAAGTACTGCAGTCATTGGGATAATATGACTAGGTCATTATTATCCGATTATAGAGACTAGTTTCCAGTGATCCGATATATGTTTTGTACATGACAGACACAATTCCAGCCCTAGGCCTAGCATGTGACATCCGATACTGGATCGTAATACGCAATACTACGTATACAACGCCTGATAAAGATCTTGTATTTCGTATAAGAATATTTCTGGAGAATTTGGAAGGCACGGTGCTTTTCTAGAAGCCAACCATGTCTTGTAAGTTGGTAAGAACGCGGTACTAGGTACGCACGTGTTCGGACAGTTTGATGACCGTATTTACTGCCAACATATCCAGGGATCTCTTGGATCTCTTCCTGAAAATTCACCGTTGAGATTTGACTCGAACAGAATTAACCTAGGATAAATTATGAGAGAGAAAATTAATCTGGGATTAATTACGGCAACAATTAATTTGGGATTAATTGCGTCGAGAATTTATCTAGGATTAAATTCATCGAGAAGAGAGAACGTGATTAATTTGGAATTAATCGGCAAAAATGAATTTAATGGTGAAATTAGATTTTACTATTTAATTAATTGGGCTAAAATAATATATTAGATATATTAATTGAAATTAGATTTCAACGCGGAATTAAAATTGAATTTTAATTCAAGCGAACGAATTAATTTAGAATTAATTCGTAATCGACTTACATAATAATATTGCAAGGCATTATTATTTAATTAAATTGGATTTAATTAAGTCGCAACGGCAAATTCGTTTAATTCGGAATTAAACGAACCAGGCCCGAGCGAAGTTGTGTGTTGGATTGGCCGACTTAAATTTTGAATTTAAAGTGGGGCCCATCAACTTACATCAAATGTCTACACTAGTGATGGAAGTTGTTAGTTGGTTGAGAAAAGCTTAGATTGCTTTTTGCACACTCAACTTTAGTATATATTAATTTTGTCAACTTTGGAAGTAGATAGAGTTACTATTCACAGCAAACACATTTTTTCTCTCTCCCTTCTCTCCTTGGACGATTCTTTGCTACTTTTGGAGGGAAATTTTTTCTTTCATTTTTGTTCTTGCTAGCACATAAATGAGTGAATCAAGGTGATATGGAAACTCATCCAAGTGTTGGAAACACTCAAAGAAGGCTTGGAAGCTTCAACATCCATGGAAAAGTTTTGAACTTCAACCAATCAATGTGAGTATTCCGCAATCCCCTTTGATTAATTCACACAGAAATCACTCTTAGACGATCTTGGCATATTCTAGGAACACTAACAATAACGACATAAATAGTTAAGAAACATCGCGAAACTTTTACGAAAATATTTTTCCGCAAAATGGCATAAAAAACGTTTTTTACCAAACCGACCACCCAATGCACATGAGGGCTGCCCAAGTCAGCCCCAACAGTACTAGGGCAGTTCATGGGCTGCCCAAACAATGGCCAATTCACTGTTTGGACAGCAGACACCCGAAAAGCCCGAAACTCACCCGGTAACGCTGTTTTTCACCGTTTTCGCATATTTCAACTCCGAAACAATTTCTGGAAATTGTTCCAATGCCCAAAACACATCCAATACATTTATATAACATACTTTTCATCACCAAAAGCACATAATTTCCAGATCTGATTTTTGTAACCAAAATATCATTTTTCATGCTTTAAATCCAATTTTCTCAATATTAATCATATTAATTGTTACACCAACCAAAGTCACCACAAATGAAGAATCCAAGAAGAATTCTAGGTATTACAATAGTGATGATAACACTCTAGAATGGAAACAAGTCATCAAATGACAGAATTGAACTAATATTACAATAATATTATCCAATCTAACTTCACACATGCATCTAGCCTCCAAATCCATCCTCCAAATCAAAAAACCCCAAAATATAAGAAAGAAAGTAAACCCTAGAACAATTATAGATACTCAAGAACAAGAAATAAACTTTCTAAGCTTAAGAATATTATAGATTACCTCAAAATCTTCAAATTTCCTTAGCTTTCTTCTTGATTTATTCACATTTTCTCAAGTTTTTCTCAAAAACAATTTTGGAAGCTCTCTAAAAATGGTGGAAACTTGGCCAAGACAAGCTTAATGAAAGAGAAAATAATTTTTCCCTTGAAATATGCACATGGCCGAAATTTAGGGGTGATAGGCATTTTTGTCATTTTGAAAAAAATATCTAATAAGCTTTTAAGTTGTCAAATTCAATTTGATAACTTCAAACTTAAATGAATATGTCACTTTTTACCTATAATATTTAAATATTTTTCATAACAATTATGAAAAAGAATATCATTTAATTATTCAAATATTTAATATTTAAATATCTATATAATTAATTAATTTAATTATTATTATATATGTATTTTTATTTACATTAAATAACAAATACATATATAATGGCATGTGTCAAAGTCTCATTTGACAATTAATTAATATGTATCAAATCAAATTTTGTATTAAATACAAATACGCATTAATTATTAATTGACCAAAAAATGCTCCTAAAGCATGTGTTTTCGTTTAACCGTTTAAACGATTCGAATTAACTCATTTAATTCAGTGAAGTATTATGAATAATCTATATTATTCATAACGCGTTGCTTAATTACTCAACAAGTACACTTCATATTGTGGGACTCTTTAAGTTTAGGTTTATCCGTCATGGAATCCAATTTCGTATCCATAATTCACCCACTGATGAATTATGACGACCACATATAATCTTGCTAAACTATGCAAGTCGAGGTCATTGCATATGTATAATCCCTCTGTCACAGGTTATCCATATTATACCTAGGATATAGATAAGAACGTCAAATCCTTATTGTATAATATAGTCGACTTTCAAATTTACGATCTCTAAATAACACTCGGAACTCGCTTCCTTATACCACGGCCATGGATTTACTAGATCGCAAACACGTGTAGGATACCAATGCCCTGTACACATGACTGATGAATTCTATCTTGATACGCACTGGATATCATGTCCATCAGTCCACACCCAACGAACAGGCGGAGGTCTGATCTTAATCGATCGGTGACGTGACTGTCATCAAAGTGTGGAGGATAACTCATATATCCACTGTGGTATCTCAAGTCGAATGACCACTATGCTCGCTCAACTCGAGAAGATTCTTATTGATGTTGGCATACCATATATTAGGAAATCTTTAGTGAGTCGTTCAGTGTTTATCAAATAAACACCTACATGTCTATACAAGTCTCCCGAGACTAATGGTTCATTGGGATAAACCATCAGACCAAGTCACGATATATGACATGTACTGGTTTCAACAGATTTTACTAACCGACCCATGTTAGTAAATCTTGACCAGAAACTTTATTTAAGGATATACAATTTATAGTGACGCTTCCCAATGTCAATTACAAACTACGTTGTAACTGCGCACTACATTGTAAATCATAGAGTCGTTGTCAAATATACATGTATCACTAAACCAGATTTAGTTTCAATCTAATCAAAATTAGATATCTAATCGTAATTAGATCGAATATGTATATAAAAGACAAGAGGTGCTACCATTAAATAAGTAATATTATGGAAAAAAGAATTGTTTGTATTCATAAATCGGACATAAATACAATCTGGATTGGCACTCCGAACACAAACACTAACACATATCAAGTTACATACTGAGGTGGGTTTTTCCCTCATGCCTCGAAAAATCACAAAACTCATGATTTTTAAATCAAGTCTTTCTGAAGCATATTTTTCTTTAAAACAACTAGAAATAAATTTGTCTAATGTCCTATGTGTGAAAACATAAGTCTTTACATAAATCAATATGAAAGAAAAGAAAAATCAACTAGAAATAAAATGTCCACTCACAATAACTAGGATCCAGGGGCGTTACGCATCGCCGTCCCACTGGTCCTGGGTCTTTATCTGTCAATGTGCACTATATCTCCCTCTGGGTATGCAAAATGCATATGCATCATCAAATCAACCATATGGTCACGTAAGTCATGCAATGCAAAGCAATGACATAATCCATATACACAACAGTAAAGTCAACCATACTCCATTACGAGCTGGTGACATCTCACTCATCCAATACATACAAAATAGACTCGGGCCGCATTTCAACAAATGTATCTATATGGAAAATGCTCGTACGTGTCATTAAACATATTATCACATTTCATACATTAGTTCCACACTCAGACTAGGACTAAATGAAGTCTGCAAAATTTCGTTAAAACTCTTTACAAAACTTTTACATCTCGCGTACTGAAAACGCGTTCTACCATGAGATATGCTTAACTATGAAAATGTAACGACAGCTTGTGCTAAACGTTTCATTCTGATACTAACTTGCTATCTAGAACCCGAAACTATGCATATTTTCAGAGAATCGGTTTCTTTACGAATCTCACTGTCTGTACCTCTCGAAACTCTCATTTCATGCTTTCTAAAACTCCATAACTATTATTACTTTTTTTATGAGTCTTCAATCTATACACATATTTAAATATAATCAACCATCGTACCTTGTCTGATACGACGAGTTCATAGTGAGATACTTACCTAGTGTCCAAGCTATCCTTTCGCTTTCCCCATCTGTAACATAAAATACGGACTATAAGGGTCGTTAATCATGGAAAACTTACTGATAGCATAAACTCCCAAACTATCCGGGAAAATCTAAATTAAATTCATTTTTAGTGATTTTGGTTTCATTTTCATAATACATTCAATAATCATATAACATCATTATACATTGTTCTATGTCAATCATGTAGCTCAAATATGCAAATTACGCATTTCCGAAAAATGTTCCGAAAAGTTTCTGAAAATATTTCGGAAGGATCCTAACCCTCCAAACCTCTCTGAAATTACTCAAAGACTATTGTTTCATCATAATTAATTCATATCATTAATTACGTTCATCAAAGAACAGATACATGTGAAACTCGACTTTATCGAAAACTCGCTTTACTTATCCGATCAATCATATTCGCTCTGATTTCTCTCGGATTCTACCCTATACATATATTCAACATATTAATGCTGAGACAACTCAATTTATATCATTACGCTACTCTACGAAGCTATTGGAAACATCTGAATATTTAATGGAAAACTTGAAAATATCTACCGATAGCTCTTACCAAGATTTTGAGGCCATATACGGACTCCAAATGATCCCACGAATGCGCTGGAATCGACGAAATTCCGATCTGAGCTACTATTCATTCGACATTACTGTTCACCACCGCTTCTTCTCCTCGTTTTGCGTACAATATAGCACGAATAGGAAAAATCATCATCGTCATCTTGTACTACTCTCCGAGGACTTCGATTTGGCAAGTGGCTCGGGCCGTGAAATAAAGCGACGAGCCGGGATTGGGACACCCAAGCTCGCGCATTTCTCCCATTTTTTTCTCATTGTTCCGGTCGCCCAATGGGGAATCGCCGGCCACCACGTGGCCGGCCTGGACGAGACGAAGCCAGCTGTGCTGGCGCCCACCACCGGAGGTGGCCGGCTGGCCCTGCGCCGGCCAAACCTTCCTTTCTCTCTCTTCTCCCTCTCTCTCTCGTATCTCCTATGTTTTTTTTTGTAATAACAAATAGTAACTTATAGTGTCATTTCTCCAGAAATTACTAAATTGCCCCCACTTAGAAGGGTATTTTCGGAAATCAGCTATTTTGAAACCCTTATGATGTGAGTTTTGAAAAGTGTTCAACATGAAAGTTGTTCGTCTCGGAAAATCAAGTTGGATGGATCAAGAATCAACTCAATCTGAGTTCGTTTGCTATCTTTATAGCCGAATTAAGAAACTTTCACCGAATAAAATAATATACATAAATCGCATAAGCGGTTCTTTCATGTCACTCGATTTCCAATACATCAAATATCTATTTTAAAATATACCGAGCTATATTTCAACACTTAAACTCTTTTTCTCTGATATAGTCTCATTTGAGACCCATCTGTAATATAAAATCCTCCCGGAAGAGTTTCTGAATTCCTAGATGTTATAATTCTCCCCTCCTTATAAAAATTATGCCTCGTAATTAATTCGGCCTTATACCTGCTGATCTGATTCACAATGCATACACGTAAACTCTCTAATCCATTTCTAGAAATTATCTAGTTTTATTCATCAATTTCATTCTTACCCAATGAGGCTAAAGACTAACTTTTTTCATATCTATAATCTTTAATTGTTCGCCAACGGTAAACTATACTAACTTGGTTCTTAACCAGAGAACCTAAGTAACCAATAACTGCGAGGGTTTATGACACCCCTCCAAACTTCGAGCACAGCTACGGTGCTACACCAAATTCTTAGTCTCAAATATCTAAACACATATCTTAGGTTCACTAATAACCATCTGACCTCACAAGGGCCTAATACTACTACTATATAACTACTCTGAATTCTCTAATCTTAAAGACTCATAAAGTTTCAACTCAAGGTAACTTCTTCTATTACGAAAATAGCTAGTCTATACAAATCTTCTTATATCAAAGGAAACATTCATATTACATACAAAGGCCTACCTGGTCTATACCAAACAGAAAATAGTCTCTGACAGCCGGATACCCCACAGTACAGTCACCGACTCTAGACCATGCTACTGGCTTTTAAACCACGCTCTGATACTATCTTTGTAACATCCCGCCCGAACCAAGATGCTACCGGCAGGAGATAGGAAAACCCATCTCCATAAGCCTCAATTTCTACTAAATTTTTGGCATGACCTTTGCTAAAAATCATGAAACCTGGATCCAAGTCCAGCACATCGAGGTGTCATGGTAAAAAGAATTAAAAAGAAATATTCTCAACTCATGCAAATAGGCCTCCAGCCCGATAAATCTCAACTCATATGTAAATAGGCCTCCGGCCTAACATAAAATAAATAACTACAAATAACTACGTGCTCAGCACAATTAAATTACAAATATGATACAAATAATTAAAACTAAGGATGTGAGAGCCCAAACACACATCCTAGAACCATTCAACGACTCAAGACTGACTTGGCTGCATCGGGGTAATCCACTATCTGTAAGACGCCTCAGGAATCTTGTAGCACTGTAAGTCCAATGCGAACCTGCAAAACTAGCAAATAGTCGATATGTGAGCTATAAAGCCTAGTAAGTAACTTACGTCTTATGTAAATTTATCAAGTAACAATATAAACTTAAATAGAATTCAGATATGTGTAAGTACACAAACTTATAAATTACATCATTACCCGATGGCCGTTTACTTAAGTTATACCTGGATAATTTACTCACTGTACTGAATGCAACACTGTAGTGAACTTATCTGCTCGATTCCACATTATATTTCACATCTACGGAATTCTGATATCTCTCATACACCAATCTAGAAGCATTCATCCACGTATGTACATACTCTTTTTCCACACTGTAGCTATACTTTATATACTAGCAACATTATATTTTCTCCTAACTAGAACTAATTTATTATCTACCAAACCACCCAAACCCATGGCTAAGGCCAACCCAAACCCGTGGTTGTTTAGTGAGCTTATGGCTGGTTACTTCATATGGATGACGTAGGCTAAAACATAAGCATTAACTAACTATGAGCTGTAAAACTTTTACTGAAACACTGAGTTGAAACCTCAGACCTCCACATAATATAAGATACTGACTATTGATTCCATCCATTGGAATCCTCACAACTGCATTCCAACACTCAACCTTTACATTAATATCACATATCGACCATGCATTCAATATACAATTTATATAAAGTACATACTCCTAGCATACTACGATACTACTCATCAAATAGAACTGGATATCACTGAACTTCCATATCAAATAAAATATCTTAAGAAAGCCAATCATTCTGAAAATTATTTTATTGTCTGAAAACAAATCTCTCTCTTTGAAACTTTTTTGTAAATCCGTTCTGTCTATAAAACTCTGAGATTCTCTTAAAACTATTTCTCTTTAAAACTCATTTATAAACCATCGTTTTTTGTAAATCTGTCTCTGAAAACCTCCTTCTGAAAACCTCCTTCTGAAAAATTTGTATATGTAAGATATGTTCTGAAAACTATCTCTGAAACTGATTTCTGAAAATTGTTTTTGAAAAATTGGTCTTTGTCTCTAAAAAACCTGACGTATGTGGGCGTTACATATCGATGTCCCTCCATACGCCTAACTAGAGCCAGGAATGCAAACCAATGACTTTGGGGCGTTACGTATCGCCTCCCCCAAAGCATGCCACTACTGTCCCTAAAACTAGTGGTCTTGGGGCGTTACGTATCGTCATCCCTCAAGCCACTGAACTAGAAATGGGGGAGCGAATCTATACTACCCTCCAAGCTATGAATCTAGGATCTAGGGGCATCTGTCATCCCTAGTCCTGAACTAGGATCTTGGGGCGTTACGTATCGTCGTCCCCCCAGTCCTCTACATGTGCACATGTCAACCGTCAATTCCATGTCCGTATCAAGTTACATACTGAGGTGGTTTTTCCCTCATGCCTCAAAAAATCTCAAAACTCATGATTTTTAAATAAAGTCTTTCTGAAGCATACTTTTTCTTTAAAAATACTAGAAATAAATATGTCTAACATCTTATGTGCGAAAACATAAGTCTTTAGATAAAATAATATGAAAGAAAAGAAAAATAAACTAGAAAGAAAATGTCCACTCAAAATAACTAGGATCCAGGGGCGTTACACATCACCGTCCCCCTGGTTTTGGGTCTGTATCTGTCAACGTGCACTATGTCTCCCTCTTGGTATGCAAAATGCATATGCATCATCATATCAACCATATGATCACGTATGTCATGCAATGAAATGCAATACAAAGCAATGACATAATCCATATACACAACAGCAAAGTCAACCACACTCCATTACGAGTGGGTGACATTTCGCTCATCCAATACATACAAAATGGACTCTGCCCCATTTCAACAAACGTATCTATATAGAAATGCTCGTACGTTTCATTAAACATATCAATATATTTCATACATTTGTTCCACACTCAGACTAGGACTAAACTGAAGTCTGGAAAACTTCGTTAAAACTCTTTACAAAACTTTTACATCTCACATACTGAAAACGCGTTCTACTAGGAGATATGCTTAACTATGAAAATGTAACGACAACTTGTGCCAAACTTTTCATGCTGATACTAGCTTGCTATCTAGAACCCGACACTATGCATATTTTCAGACAATCTGTTTCTATACGCGCTCTTTACGAACCTCATTGCCTGTACCTCTCGAAACTCTTATTTCATGCTTTCTAAAACTCCATAACTACTATTACTTATTTTTATGAGTCTTCAATCTATACAAATATGTAAACATATAATCAACCATCGTACCTTGTCCGCTACGAAGAGTTCATAGTGAGATACTTACCTGGTGTCTATGCTATCCCTTCTCTTTCGCCATCTGTAACACAAAATATGGACTGTAAGGGTCGTTAATCATGGAAAACTTACTGATAGCATAAACTCCCAAATTGTCCGGGAAAATCCAAATTAAATTCGTTTTCAGTGCTTTCGGTTTCATTTTCATAATACATTCAATACTCATATAACATCATTATACATTGTTCTATGTCAATCCTATAGCTCAAATATGCAAATTACGCATATCCGACAAATCTTCCGAAAAGTTTCCGAAAACATTGCGGAAGGATCCTAACCCTCCAAACTTCCCTGAAATTACTCAAATACTATTGTTTCATCATAATTAAGTCATATCCTTAATTACGTTCATCAAAGCACAAATACATTCAAAACCCGACTTTACCGAAAACTCGCTTTACTTATCGGATCGATCATATTCGCTCTGATTCTACTCAGATTCTACCCTATACACATATTCAACATACTAATGCTCAGACAACTCAATTTATATCATTACGCTGCTCTACGAAGCTTCTGGAAACATTCGAATATTTATCGAAAAATTTGAAATTAGCGACTTTTTACTGAGAGCTCTTACCAAGATTTCGAGGCCATATACGGATTCAAATGATCCCACGAACGCGCTGGAATTGATAGAATTCCGATCAGAGCTACTGTTCATTCGACATTATTGTTCACCACCGCTTCTTCTCCTCGTTTTCTGTGCAACCGAGCATGAATCGGAAAAGTCATCACCGCCATCTTGTAGTACTCTATGAGGGCTTCGATTTGACGGGTGGCTCGAACCGTGAAACGAAGCGACGAGCCAGGATCGGAAAACCCAAGCCCTTGCCTTTCTCCCTCTTTTGCTCGCCGTTCTGACCGCCCAATGGGGAATCGCCGGCCACCATGGGGCCGGCCTGTTCGAGACGAAAGTCGGTGGTACCGGCGGGCATCGCCGGAGGTGGCCGGCTGGCCGTGCACCGGCCACAGCTTCCTTTCTCTCTCTTCTCTCTCTCTCTCTCTCTCTCCTATCTCCTCTGTTTTTTTTTGTAATAACAAACAATAACTTATAGTATCATTTCTCCAGAAAATTACTAAATTGCCCCCACTTAGAAGGGTATTTTCGGAAATCAGCTATTTTGAAACTCTTATGATGTGATTTTTGAAAAGTGTTCAACATGAAAGTTGTTCGTCTTGGAAAATCAAGTTGGATGGATCAAGAATCAACTCAATCTGAGTTTTTTTGCTATCTTTATAGCCGAAATAAGAAACTTTCACCGTATAAAATAATATACATAAATCGCATAAGCGGTTCTTTCATGTCACGCGATTTCCAATACATCAAATATCTATTTTAAAATATACCGAGCTATATTTCAACACTTAAACTCTTTTTCTCTGATATAGTCTCATTTGAGACCCGATCTGTAATACAAAATCCTCCCGGAAGAGTTTCCGAATTCCTGGATGTTACAACTGTTGGATAATATGACCCATAGCGTCACTATTTGCACAGATCATTGTGTTGTTGTAGCAAATTAACTATGTAACAAGGAAATTACACTCTCGTCATTTTGTGATTAGATCACCATAGATATATAAATGAGAGAGGTCCCTATGATTAGTTCCTGGATTGAGATGATATGAGACAGTATCAGTCCACGAAGGATTAATCATTAAATATCCCTAGCCGTAGTATTATCGAGACTGGACATCGATAATGCGGAATAGGCTAGTATTGCACTTGTGCGCGTTGTGAGGGCACAACGGCATAGTTCTCATATATATAAGTATTGGATACTTGTGCAAGTGCGATAGGAGGTCGTGTTTCACCGATGGTACGGGAAACAGCTTCGCTCTGGATAGACCCTTCGGAATCCCATTGGTATTATGACTAGGTGTATGGGAGGCCGAAATCAAGGTAGGTGTGTATAGTCTTAACCTGAGACTCACATCGCTAATACTTACGACAATCGGTAAACTTTGGTTTTGGTGGTGGGGGATCTTAACTGGTTCTGTGTTCACCTCTTCTGGGTTTATCAGAGAGTCGTAGTGTATTGGATGTGATGTCGTGACGGAAGTATCACTCCAGTCATAATGGAGATGATGTCACGCAGGATACGGTATTAGTGCTCTTAAGTGATGCGCATCCAATCGTGATATTATGACCAGGTCATGAATATCTGATTATAGAGACTAGTTACCAGACATCTGATATATGTTTCGGACGGGGCAGACACTTATCCAGCCCCAGCCCTAGCACGTGACTATCCGATACTGGGCCGATATGCACAATACAATTGTATACTACGCTTGATACAGATCTTTGATATTCTTTGATGAATATGTCCGGAGAACTTGGGAAGACTTGGTGCTTTGCTAGGAGTCGACCTTGTCTCGTAAATCGGTAGAACGTAGTACTTGGTACGTACGTGATTCGGATACTCCGACGACCGTATTTACTGCCAGATTATCCGGGGATCTCATGGGTCGCTTCCCGATAATCCACCGATGACGCACAACTCGCACTCTTGAATAATCTGGGATTATAAAGAAGAGAGAGAGAAAATTAATCTATGATTAATAACGGAGATATTTTATCCGGGATAAAATGTCGTCTAAAGAGAGAGAACGATTAATTTGGAATTAATCGATGAATTAATATATTCGATATATTAAACGAAATTAGATTTCGACGCGGAATTAAAATTAGATTTTAATTCGGGCAAACGAGTTAATTTAGAATTAATTCGTTAGCGACGTAAATAATAATTTCGCTAGCCGCAATTTTTCGATTTAATTAACGTCGCGACGTAAGCTCGGTATTTCGGAAATATCGAACCCGAACGCGTGAGTGCACGTGGGCCCACTTTCATTTGGAAACGTGTGGGGCCCAAATGACACATGTCATTCTAATGCATTGCATGTAGATATTGTACAATGCACTCAATGTTATTGCATGGAGTTTGAGTGTTTGACACTCTAAGCCATTGCATGTATTTGTCATAAGTTTATTATTATTTAATAAACATTATGGCATAAATATAAATTGATTTTTGGTAAATCATTTTAAAAAAAAAACTAACACAGATCTCTCTCATCTCTCATTCTCTCCACTCTCTCACGCCCATAGAAGGGCAAAACTCACTGGTTTTTATCACAAAAACGTGAGCAATAGGGAAGCAAGGTTGGGTTTTCATGGTGAAAACCGCAAGTGCTAGCACACTACGAGTCTTGCGAAGGTGGTAGGGAGGTTCACCCATGAGGCGGGACTCATCCGACGGAGTTTGGAGCTTCGTTTTGAGACCCGAAATTCTGTTTTGCAGGGACAGTGGACTGTTGCAGTTTGGTGCGCAAGGCAGTGCGTTTTTGCACTTCATTCGTCTCCAAATCGACTCAACCGATCAATGTGAGTATTCTGCTACCTCCGTTGATGTATTCACACATTGTTTTCATGTCTTGTTTGATCTTGGGACCTTAGAATAAACCAACAATGGCATCAAGAGCTAATGTTGCAAGCATGAAATTTGTAGGGTTTAAAATTTGGGTAAATGTGATTTGAGCATGATTTGAATAAATTGCTTGTTTGAGTATGCTTATAACATGTTTAAATTCATTTTGGTTGGACTAATTTGATGAAAAATGATTTGGAATTATTTTCCCCAAAATAAGTCCTTGGCCGAATGGTGTAATGATTTTGGGATCTTGGATTTTTTGATTTTTAATTCATTTGATGAGTTAGAATCGATTAGGTTGACGTTAATTTGAGTCGAATTGGATTGGATTTCGAATTGGACGAAAACCCCCAAATCTTTGAGTTGGCCGAATGTGACTTATGCCCTAATGTCTTGGTTTTTGATTTTGTGACATTGGATGTGTATAAAATCAAATCGGATGGTGATTTAATGTCGATTGTAGGTTCGATTGGATCGGAACAAATCGGACACAAAATCCCTCCTTGGCCGAGACTTAAAGCATGTAAATGGGTTTGATTTTTCATTATGTGTGTTTGACATGTGATAATGAATTGAATATGATTAATAAGACTAATTTGGTGTTTTAAAAATGTTGATTTAGTTGATTAATCATATAATGCACTTTTGGTAATTAAATTGTGAAAATTGGATTTTTGGATTTAATTAATTGGGCCTAATTTTGGAATTAGATTTAAGTTGTAATTGGGCCTATTGGGCTTGATTTATCAAGTTTGGTTTAGGCCAAGTGGATTGGATCCAATTGGGCCCAAAACCTTAACCATAAAGCCCAATTGCGACTAATGAACCTTTAATGTTTAATTGGGCCTAATGGGCCGAAATTGATTTCTAAGGCATTTTGGGTGATTCCACTATTGGGCTTTGGTTGCCGAAGCCCATGCCTAAAGAATTAATTGAAGCCCATTAGACTTTAATTAAATTGACGTTGGACGTTAATCGGACTTTGAGTCCCGACGCGATTGAATTTGGAATTTAAATCGTAAAGGTTTATTAAATAAAGTGCAATATTTAATTTGGAATTGAATAGTGAATTAGTATTAAATACATGTTAAATTAGATTTAATGATGTAGTTTAATTTAATTCATGAATTCGTACTTTGAGTACTTATTCGCAAAAACGAGTTTGACTCGAACAAAATCAAATCGTTGTTTGAACATTGGATGATCACTTAATTATCAGATTAATTAATTTGATTAGATTGATTGATAGCATGCTTATGTGTGTGAATACGTGGTTGTGTTGAATGAATAATGTATATCAGATGGATATTAGATGGGTGGGCAATTTTAGAAATTGTTGTAATAAATTCGATTTATTAAATTGGACCTGCGTGTCCAGCCTTATCACCTTCTTTCTCTTTGTATTCTCTTCTCACCTATTCCCCTCTATATATATGAGGTTTCTTCAGAAGTGTAGTGTAACGGGTAGAAGTAGTACAAGTGCTAGCTTGAGTGAGAAAGGGAGAGATTTGATCTAGGATCAATGTGTTAAGTATCCATCCGCATATCATTATTATTTATTTTCATACTCGCTTTATTATGTATTTAGAATGCATGTTTAAGGGTGTATGATGATGAGACCTAACAAAGATAATTAAATTGGTAGCCAATTTGCACGCGAAAAACCCTCGTTCTATATTAAGAGCGAATATCCTTCATTGAATGATTCTTGTTCAAGATCCGAAGTTGGCATTGGTTTGTTTTTGACCAAAGTCAAGACCTTTGTCAATCAAGGATGTACTTGAATCATGAGAGTTTTGTTGCATATCGGTGTCTTGTCCAAATCGTGATTTTTATTGGCCAAAGTCAAGGTCACTTTTTGTCCAATGACATTGATTACGAAACTTTCCTCGTCAATGGGTCCCGCTTAACTGGAATCATTAGGTTTGTTTTTGGCCAAAGCCAAGGCCTAGATGATTCGGAGGATATGGTTAGGAAAATGTATTAGATACATTGACATTATACATATGTTTCGGACTTGGATGTCCACCTAACCGGATCTAGGAATTGGATGAGATCCAATTGATCTGAGAGATCTACCTAGTTGAATAGCATACAGCTTTTTATTGGCCAAAGTCAGGGTTGTGTGTTATTTAATAGGATCCTAGCCCACTAGGAAACGCGGTTTCCCGAGTACTCCACAGAGGGTTAGAGGCTCGACGAAAAATAGTGGGAGGCAAGTATTGAATTTGCAACATTCGTTCAATTACTCGCTAAACACGCTCATTTATATTTTACTCGTCGTATTAATTAAAAGTATTAGTCGGACTAATATTTTATGTTGTTTTAAAATATTATATAGTTGGACTATATACAAACTCATTCAATATATAGTTGATTTTATATTGGATTATAGTAATCAATATAATTGAATTAAATGATAGTTGATTTTATAATGGGATTATAGTAATCAATATTAAAATTATAGTTGATTTTATAATTGGATTATAGTAATCAATATAATTGAATTAAATGATAGTTGATTTTATAATGGGAATATTAATCAATATTAAAATATAGTTGATTAAAATTGGATTATTGTAATCATTATATAAATAGTACCTTAATAAAATTGATTAAATAGTTGACTAAAAATCATGAAAGAATTGAAAAGTTGAATATTTAAAATATATAATCCGTGGGGTAAATGTTTTAAATGATTTAATTTTCAATTGGGAATTATAGGTTATTTATTTGATAAAATAACTTATTATGACTAGCCCATAATTAAGCAAATAGAGAGCATAAAGTCTTTGGAAGATTTATGTGATGATGACTTTAGTGCTTAATTAATATACTTATAATAAATCTATCTTTAGATTTAAAAGTATTTAAAATTGCAATTAATAATTCTTGGAGAATTAATTGACTATTCTAGTGGAGAAAAATCAAAGTTTGCAATTGGGCATGTAGCACAAGGTGCACATCGTTTCGATATTCCGAAACCCAAGGCTTGGGCAAAGGTTTGTGAAATATTGAAAAGGATAATTGACATATCCCAAAGTGACTACCATTTGGATATGGAAGACACGAAGGAATTAAAGAAAGGGCGAGGCTCTAACTTTAAAAATATTTGTCAAAGTTATGTTCACTACTAGTATTAAAATTGGATTTTAAATACTTAGTGTGGTACATAAAATATATGTATTGACGTTCAGAATCCGCTGTGAGCTGGATACTGGCTTCAAGCCGAGATTTCTCTGCGAATTGGAAACGGGACGAAAGTCGCTGTTTCGACCGTAGATACCTAAGTTTAGGAACTGCCCTTTGGGTATGTACTTAAATTAGGAAATGTTATAATGTAACTAGTTTATCTAGAGACATTATCTCTATATCAGTGTTTAATCCATTACGGATAAAACCTTTATATTCTAGAACACTAAAGTGTTTCAATATATAAAGATGATACTGAGATAAATACATTGGATGTAAATAACAGAATTTATATTTTGAATATAAAGAAAAATCTCAAACATATAAAATGACAAATGAATAGCTCAAATTGATTTGATCAATGGAGACTTATTTGTGGCATTGTTGTCTGGGACACAATTAAACAAGACTCGTATATCCACACTTTTGAAGAGTGGGTACTAGGACTGATTTGACTATTCAAATAAGGTCTACGAATCTAGTTTATTAAACAAGACTCGTATATCCACACTTTTAAGAGTGGGTACTAGGACTAATTTGACTATTCAAATAGTTCTACGAATCTAGTTTATTAGGTTAAATACCTAAAATACTATTTACTTGGTAATAGTAAAAGGGCCACCGATCTGTCAGCCCTATTCATGGTGAAGTAAGTGGGCCCATATCTAGCTAGGCTAGATGTTAACATGAATATTTCGTGACCTTAACGGATGTGACATCACGTTATGGTTATGTGTTTTTTTTGAAGAACACAGATCGAAACTTTAGAGTTTCGACACGAAGTAGACAAACAGATCGGCTATAGTGTTATTCCGCCACGGTAATACCGTAATGGAAAATACTTAAGCAGTAAGTTTCATACGTACATGAAAGAGTATGGTATTCTTTCAGATGAGGACTCCTCACGAGACACGTCAGTTAGACGGTGGTCCGAACTAAAACCGAATTTTGTTTGACATGATAAGATCTATCACGAGTCGCTCTGAGCTACTATTTCCTTCACATATATGTATTAACAGTGCAAAACTTATTTAGAATAAGGTTCCATAAAATCTGTTTGACAGATATCATATAGGATATGAACAGGGAAGAAACGAGGTTTCTCATTCCTGATAATTTGGGTATGCCAGGCATAGCTTTTGGATGATACCAAACTAAGGACCCAAATTGGATAAGTGCCAATATAGGTTATCTTAAGGGAAACCTTAAGTATAGTACTTGTAAATCCCACATGAGAACAATATAATTGTTGCTCACCATGCGGTTTTCCTGAGAGGAATACCGATATGCAGTGGTCAGTGGGAGGATAGTGATACTCGATGAAAATCGGAGTAATACTGTTCAAGGCACGAAGTCCTTAATGAAACAAATAGTTCATCTATGATGAACTATACCATTAATCTTCAAATACACAAGAAACTTGTAGATCGATAGAGTCAGAAAACAACCTAGGGTATGGGTTTCTGATCTCACCCCATAAAGATGTCAATCTTATGGAGGTGTACCATCCGACTACGTTGTGAGGAAGTGATACGAGGTATCGACTCCTTGTTATGGCAAAGTGCCATGAGTCCGAAATGGATTCCATGTATAACAACTATGTTGGATACTAGTTGTTGTACCACAAGGCGTTGTGCCTATTGGTACTATAAATGTCTTCAAGGAAGACATACATGGAAGGCAACATACCAACGTGCAAACCTAAGGTTTTGACGGAAAGGTATCGTTATCAACATTATGTTAATAACGGTTCAACCTTTTTACATGTTGCCATGGTAAATCCATTTTGAAGATGCTTGTTGATAACTGTATATTTCATTTATGAAATATGTCAGTTACAAATCAAAATCGCTTTCCTGAAAAGGAAACCTTTTGGAGGATGTTTACAACATCCTGACGATTTTGTATAACCGACAAACCAGGTTTGCGGGTTATTCGATCCATGTTTGGATTGATGCAAGCATAAGGTTCTTGGAACTGTCGTTTTGAAATAATCATAATGGTTTATGATTTGACTCAAAACGAAATAATTCTTGTGTATATAAGGAGGTTAGTGGGAGAGCGCACTGACAGTGAAATTCCCATAAAGCTATGGTTGAAAGCTTGGCTTTCAATAGAAATTCTCCGTAGAATTCTGGGAGATAACAACCTTTATTAGAGGAATAAAGATCTACTGGGATAGATTTGGAGTTGTTAACACTCTCTAGGAAATTGTACATTTAAAATGTACTTGTATTGGTGTCTCATACGCTTCGAGCATATGGAGTCACAATCAGGTCAATCCAAGTGACAGTCACTGGATTGAAGTTAAGAACATCTGTTAGTATCTCAGAGAACTAAAGATGTTGTCTTAAACTATGGAGAAGGAAACTTGAAGTGACTGGGATCACACTGCAAGTTTCCAAACAGTTAATACTGTGGTACTATAAAGTTTGAACAACGGGACAGTGAGCTGGAAATCTTCCAAGCAAGATAACTGTTGCCGAATAAACAACAAATGCGGATTATTGCTGCAGCTGAGGCAGCAATAGAAGTCTTTTGGGTCGAAAGTAATCTAATTAGATTAGATATAGTTCTGTTAGCAGCTGAGCTAGGCGTCAGCACAGGCTAAGGAATTAAAGGTCTCATCGACGATCCAGATATATACTTCTATATCATCTGATTCGTTCGGATCATACATCGTGGCGATGTGATGATCGTATAAATCGCGTCAAACGATAATCGAACAAATCCGCTGACGAAAACCTTTCCTCAGCAATTTGAGCGAACCTTACATGGTTCGGGTGTAGGACACTCGAGTGACTGGCTATGTGCCAAGTGGGAGATTGTTGGATAATATGACCCATAGCGTCACTATTTGCACAGATCATTGTGTTGTTGTAGCAAATTAACTATGTAACAAGGAAATTGCACTCTCGTCATTTTGTGATTAGATCACCATAGATATATAAATGAAGAGAGGTCCCTATGATTAGTTCCTGGATTGAGATGATATGAGACAGTATCAGTCCACGAAGGATTAATCATTAAATCCCTAGCCGTAGTATTATCGAGACTGGACATCGATAATGCGGAATAGGCTAGTATTGCACTTGTGCGCGTTGTGAGGGCACAACGGCATAGTTCTCATATATATAAGTATTGGATACTTGTGCAAGTGCGATAGGAGGTCGTGTTTCACCGATGGTACGGGAAACAGCTTCGCTCTG
The DNA here is from genome assembly GCA_019454045.1 of Zanthoxylum bungeanum. NCBI lineage: Eukaryota > Viridiplantae > Streptophyta > Magnoliopsida > Sapindales > Rutaceae > Zanthoxylum > Zanthoxylum bungeanum. Next base: position 22,514 of record SKCR01010560.1, on the reverse strand, counting down.
GATAGACCCTTCGGAATCCCATTGGTATTATGACTAGGTGTCTATGGGCCGAAATCAAGGTAGATGTGTATAGTCTTAACCTGAGACTCACATCGCTAATACTTACGACAATCGGTAAACTTGGTTTTGGTGGTTGGGGGATCTTAACTGGTTCTGTGTTCACCTCTTCTGGGTTTATCAGAGAGTCGTAGTGTATTGGATGTGATGTCGAGACGAAAGTATCACTCCAGTCATAATGGAGATGATGTCACGCATGATACGGTATTAGTGCTCTTAAGTGATGCGCATCCAATCGTGATATTATGACCAGGTCAGGAATATCCGATTATAGAGACTAGTTACCAGACATCCGATATGTGTTTCGGACGGGGCAGACACTTATCCAGCCCCAGCCCTAGCACGTGACTATCCGATACTGGGCCGATATGCACAATACAATTGTATATTACGCTTGATACAGATCTTTGATATTCTTTGATGAATAGTCCGGAGAACTTGGGAAGACTTGGTGCTTTGCTAGGAGTCGACCTTGTCTCGTAAATCGGTAGAACGTAGTACTTGGTACGTACGTGATTCGGATACTCCGACGACCGTATTTACTGCCAGATTATCCGGGGATCTCATGGGTCGCTTCCCGATAATCCACCGATGACGCACAACTCGCACTCTTGAATAATCTGGGATTATAAGAAGAGAGAGAGAAAATTAATCTAGGATTAATAACGGAGATATTTTATCCGGGATAAAATGTCGTCTAAAGAGAGAGAACGATTAATTTGGAATTAATCGATGAATTAATATATTCGATATATTAAACGAAATTAGATTTCGACGCGGAATTAAAATTAGATTTTAATTCGGGCAAACGAGTTAATTTAGAATTAATTCGTTAGCGACGTAAATAATAATTTCGCTAGCCGCAATTATTCGATTTAATTAACGTCGCGACGTAAGCTCGGTATTTCGGAAATATCGAACCCGAACGCGTGAGTGCACGTGGGCCCACTTTCATTTGGAAACGTGTGGGGCCCACATGACACATGTCATTCTAATGCATTGCATGTAGATAGTGTACAATGCACTCAATGTTATTGCATGGAGTTTGAGTGTTTGACACTCTAAGCCATTGCATGTATTGTGTCATAAGTTTATTATTTATTTAATAAACATTATGGCATAAATATAAATTGATTTTTGGTAAATCATTTTAAAAAAAAACTTAACACAAGATCTCTCTCATTTCTCTCCACTCTCTCACGCCCATAGAAGGGCAAAACTCACTGGTTTTTATCACAAAAACGTGAGCAATAGGGAAGCAAGGGTTGGGTTTTCATGGTGAAAACCGCAAGTGCTAGCACACTACGAGTCTTGCGAAGGTGGTAGGGAGGTTCACCCATGAGGCGGGACTCATCCGACGGAGTTTGGAGCTTCGTTTTGAGACCCGAAATTCTGTTTTGCAGGGACAGTGGACTGTTGCAGTTTGGTGCGCAAGGCAGTACGTTTTTGCACTTCATTCGTCTCCAAATCGACTCAACCGATCAATGTGAGTATTCCGCTACCTCCGTTGATGTATTCACACATTGTTTTCATGTCTTGTTTGACCTTGGGACCTTAGAATAAACCAACAACAACCTATGAATACCATTTCAGGTTCATACACTCACATACATGAATACATACTTATAGACATTGACCTCATCTAACAACTTATTTCATATCACAGCAAGAACATAAATATTCATACCTGTGGATGTCGATTACCTTAACCATATGTAATCTCGAACTCGTTACTCGAAAATCACCTTTTAACAATCTTCTTTTATTGCTTAATATATATATATATATATATATAACATGAATTCACCAACTCAAGTTCTCATCGCATAGGTTAACTACGTGGCTCCGCGAGCACTCCAAGTCCTAGTCAAATAAATCTGCCAAAATAAATGCCGAAATATGGTCAGAATCGCAACTTAACAAAATTCTTGACTTTACTTTGATAAAATCTCGGATCTTTCCGAGATAACCAAAACACATCTGATTTCAATGTTTCAGTTCCAATAATCTTAAAACACCATTACAAACTATTCCAAGCCACTAGTTCACCTAAATTCTCGGTTTACGTGATTTTATAAAATCTTCCGAAAAATTTTTCGCAAACGCTACGGAATGTAGGGTAAGAATATATCAAATTGAGTGTGCAGTCAATTAAGGAATTGGGAGTTAATTACGCCAAATTTAGTTATTTAGGATTGGAATACATGTAAATAGACTTGTATTAAAAGTTTTAGTACAACATTATAGGTCAAAATGAGGCTTCATTTAAGGATTGCAAAGTAATTAGGGAAAATAATAACATTAGGTAAATTTTCCTTGAATTAATTTCAATTTGCAATCTTTTGTAATTGACAATTTTTGCATCTAAATTCTCACCATTACAACACTTGTCTATATAAGTCTTTATTATCCAAAGTTTAGTACTTGAGAATTTGTACACTTGTGCAGTTGATTTGCCATATTATTCATTATAGTATGACTTTGCATCTAGTTCTTAACATTACAAGTAGATTAGCAATAATAATGCATCAAAATAATACTACAAATCCCTATTAAGTGATACTTATCTATTAATTGGTGAATTTTATTACTAATAAAATTATTTATTACACAATTTGATACAATAGACGAATGACCAGATCAGGTTATGACTAATATATATAGGATCCTTACTTTTCATCATTGTCAAACAACATATTATCTAATCAAAACTTTTTAATATAACACCATAATTATATAGTAATACAATTTGTAACAAATTGTAAATTACAGATGTAAGATAATAAATTACAGATGACAGAACTATGTGTATCGGTGCAAAATCCGGCCCAAATATCACACCTCCTCACACAATTTTTGAACTTTTTGTTTTGTTTTCTTTTTTTTTTTTTTTGTTTTTTGCCCGCTTAATCAAGGAAAAAAATTGAGTGCAGAAGAGTGGAAAAGAAAAGAAGAAGATGAAGTGACAGACAAACAAAGAAATCAACTGGTATAGATGTGAATTCCAATGGCGATGAGAAAGATGGTGATGAGGCCAAAGAACATGATTGTTTGAATGACAATGGATAAGCCACTGGTTTGCATGTTACCAAACTCGACCACTCTGCTTCTTGCAGGCAGCTGAAACAACAAGCCTGGACTCAACAGCACGAACAGCACCACTGCTATCACTACCGGCCCCCAATCAGCCATCTGGATCTCAAGCAGTGGAGACTTTTTTATCTCTTTAGTTAAATTAACCCTAAAGTTGAAGGAAGAGGAGAATAACCCACTTGTACATGTAACATATACATATCAGTGTCGTTTTATACAAGCAAGAAAGGAATCAAATGTGATGAGGGTATCAGTAAGCAACAAGCAATTTTGTTCTATAGGCAAAATCTGCCTAAAATATTATGTCACAATTTGGATAAAGTGCTAATCTTTTTGTACTCTTATATATGTATTGTGTTAATGCAGAGATAAGATTTAATTATTTATAAATTTTTATTTATTAAATTTAAATCCCCAACTATGAAAAACACAGTTAAACACTAAATTCGGATCCATTATGTCGTAATCGATATCTTCTCTTTCGACAGATGTCAGTGGCATTATGCAGCATCTTTATTCTTTTTTTTGCTAAAATTAATGTATTAATATTATTGTTGTTGTTTTTTATGTTGTAAATTCTCTAAATATATAGTATGAGTATATGAGGGTCATGTCTTTTGATTTTTGCCTTATGGGAAAGACACAAATCTGTAGGGACATGTCCTCTAAATTGAAATGATGAGTCACTAGGCTTCAAAGGGCATAAGGGGAGGGGTATAACCCTTAGGAGGGTTACACCCCAAACATTCTTAAGAGTCTTGGGTTCATTCTTAGGAGATCCAAAAATTCATACAAGTCATCCATTTATCTAGAGTCATTTATCAAATAGAGAAAGATTCCACCATATTCCTTGATCAAGATCTTGTAAAAGGAGTGTCCCTTTTTTCAAGAAGTATCTAAGTAATTCTGGGAGAACGTTAGCCACAAAGTAATCTGTAGAGCACCGAGGCGGGGCTAATAAGTTCTTAAGGACAGAGACAACTCGACTTGGACGAAGTCTTCATCATTTCTACTTTTTCCAGGTTTTTCTAAGTCTTATGGTTTATGTTCAATTTGACATGTTAGTGTACATTTGATTCCATTATTGTGTTCTGGTTTTGGAGTGATTAAGATTAGTTTGCATGTTCATTTTCGTTTAATGACACTCAATAGACAACAATCTTAAGAACTTATTACTTTATATGTGTTGTTAAATGAAATTTTACATTTGCTAATAGTCATTTTTCTGGAAAATGTATTCTGTGTATGAAAAATATGCAAGGGCGTTCGAACTCGTAGGCAAAAAATTCTGTTTCCGTGGTCTCGTTCGAACGCGTCTTCAAACGCAACTAGAACGCCAGTATTCTGCCAAAGAACGTTCGAACGCGTTTAAGAACGCAACACGAACGAGAACTCTTTTGAACACTCGTTCGAACGCGTTTAAGAACACAACACGAACGTAAACTCTATGGAACACTTCATTTGAACGCGTTTACGAACACTACACGAACGTGAACTCACTTAAAATTTTCGTTCTAACGAATTAACGAACGTGACACTAACGAATTTAATCCTGGAATTATTTTAGATTAAAAATAATAACATAGACATAGATTAATTTATATTACAATGTATGACATGATGTTAGCTTGATAAAATAATATATTGTATTATCATCATTTGGAAGTATATGTTTAAGTTAATATTAGGGTGTTCAATTATCACAAGCATACACATAGTGATAAAGTTGAAAATTAATCGTGTGTTGCATACTTGTTTGAGAATTAAAAGTGTAATCTTACACAAGTAATTTTGTCCAAGCTTGATTGATTTATACACATATACACATACAAACCTACATATATTTATTATTGTATTGTGAATTGAAGTGTAATACTAAGTTTGAATGTCTAAGATATTCTATTGAGAAAGTGTTTAAAGGATGTTCTGTCAAAAAGGCGATAAGAACCTAAATGAGCATGGATTTAAATGGTTACTCCGGACCCCCTCGTCCTCTGGGAATATTCCTTTATTCATTTATCATAATAAACCTTAGTAGTAAATTCAAGGACTTTTGTTATTTGGTACTACTGTCCAATGTAACAACGAATGGATTCTTAGTATATCACTTAAACAAGATCATATGTTTAATCGTTGTGCAATTTTTCTTTTGTAGACTTATTGATTACTGTTGGTTTTTCCAGTTACACATGGCTAGCGGAAATATCACAGTACCGGTCACTCATGGAGAAAAACCGTAGAAGTTTGGTGGAACAAACTTTAAACAATGGGAGAGTAAATGTTGTTCTACCCGACAACACTGCAATTGGCTAAGTACCTCAAAGATCCTCCGGGTCCTGTGGAGGGAGAAATAGAAATAGCCAAGCAACTGCGAGAAGAGACATGATCGTCAGGCAATTTATTATGCAAGAATTACCTCTTGGGAGGACTTGACAATACCCTGTACAATGTGTACCATGACATGACTTCTGCAAAGATTCTCTTGGAATCTCTCTAGAATAAGTACAAAACCGAGGATGCCAGCCAGAAGAAATTTATCGTGGGTAGGTTCCTGGACTACAAGATGGTAGATTCAAGGACAGTGATGTCTTAGTTGGGAGAACTTCAGTTAATCATTCATGAAATATTGGATTAGGGAATGAAACTCTGCGAGATGTTTTAAGTTGTCATAATCATTGAAAAGTTGCCTCCATCATAGAAGGACTTCAGGAGCTATCTGAAACACAAAAAGAAACAGATGATTCTTGAATACCTTGGAGTTCGATTGAGGATCGAAGAGGACAACAGGAAGTCCGAGAAGGCCAGCTACAAGACTATGGAGTCTAAGGCCAACATCGTCGAGGGTGGAAAAGGTAGCGAAAAGAGAAAGAATTGAGCTGGTTCTTCCCAAACAAACAATAAGTTCAAAGGGAAGTGCTACATCTGTGGAAAAATCAGCCACATGGAAAAGGACTACAGAAACAAGAAGTCTCAAGACAAAGGCAAGAAAAAGAAAAATGAGGCCCATGTCACTAAAGATGAACAGCTAACTGATGAGATCTCAGAGATGAACCTCTCAACAGTTGTAATAGAAGCCAACTTGTTTGGGAATCCGAGAGAATGATGGGTAGGCACTGGGGCTACTCATCATATCTGTGCTGATAGCAAGATGTTTTCCTCATATCAGAAGGTCGATGGTGGAGATCATCTGACAATGGGAAACTCGTCTACCTCTAGAGTGGTTGGACAAGGAACAGTGGTTCTGAAGATGACATCCGGAAAGGAGCTTACATTGAAGAATTTTCTGCATGTTCCTGATATTCGGAAGAACTTGGTTTCGGGCTATCTCCTTAACAAGAATGGCTTTAAGCTTGTATTTATTTCTGACAAAATTGTACTGTCTAAAAATGATGTTTATGTAGGAAAAAGATACCTCACTGAGGGCCTTTTAATGTTCAATGTAATGACTGTCAATCGACACAGTGCTAATAAGAAAGCTACGTCTTCCGCTTATATTATTGAGTCACAAAATATATGGCATGGGAGGTTAGGACATGTTAATTATGATATAATGTGTAAATTAATTAACATGGACCTTATACCTAAATTTACAATTGATAACCAACATAAATGTGAGGCATGTGTTGAAGCAAAAATGCATAGGGCATCATTTCATTCCATAGAAAAAGTTCTGAACCCTTGGAACTTGTACACTCTGATGTGTGTGATATGAATATTGTGCAAACAAGAGGTGGTAAAAAGTACTTTGTCACTTTTATCGATGATAGCACAAGATTCTGTTATGTTTATTTACTGATGAGCAAAGATAAAGCTATTGAGAGCTTTATACACTGTAAGAACGAAGTTGAAAATCAACTTAGCAAGAAAATCAAAAGAATCATGAGTGATAGAGGAGATGAATATGTGTCACCATTTGGTGAATATTGTTCCAATTATGGAATTATTCACAAAACTACTGCTCATTATTCACCTCAACAAAACGGGATTGTTGAGCGCAAAAACTGAATGTTGAAGGAAATGATGAACGCCATGTTGACAAGCTCTGGTTTACCCCAGAACTTGTGGGGGGAAGCCTTGATTTCCGCCAACTACGTTCTGAACAAGCTACCTCACAGAAGATTGGACAAGACACCATATGAATTGTGGAAAGGTCACATACCTTCCTATAAATATCTGAAAGTGTGGGGGTGTCTCGCCAAAGTGATGGTTCCTAAACTTAAGAAGGTTAGAATATGACTATAGACTGTTGATTGTATATTCATTGGATATGCTCACAATAGTAGTGCGTATCGATTCTTGGTACATAAGTCTGAAATTCCTGACATCAATCCAAATATGATAATTGAGTCAAGATTACGACTTTCTTTGAAGAGACGTTTCCTTGTAAGGAAAGACAAAGAATAGAGTCTCTAAAAAAAACTATTGATATTGTTAAAGATAGTGATCAAAGTTGCCAAGATTCGAATATGATGTGGTGCTAATTCTTGGAGGCTTTCTTTCCTTCCGGCATTCGTTTCCCGCGACTTCCAGAACTTTTCAGGTAGTGCCTCCATACGAGGCTCATCATTTGGCTTATGTAAAAATGCAGTGTCTACAGTCTCTCAATATTAAGCCCCAACACTCTTGCGTATCGTCGAGCTCTCATTCTCCCACGTTGAGTACCAGTACCACGGCCACATCCAGAAAATTTCCTACAAACACGAAACTATTATTTAATACCCTCATCTATGTAGGGGTTTTATTGCGGAAATCCGGTAACGCAACGGAATAATGAAAAATCAAAATTTTCCGATTTCAAAATTTTTCTCGGATTATAAAATAAACTTTTTATTTTATTATCCAATAATCAAATTTTGAAATAAAACACTATAAATCAAATTTATGTGAATTTACCGAATTACCCCTAAACCAAGCATTTTGTTTATTTTAATCTGAAATTGTTCGAAACGATTTTGGATGATTCTAAATCATTACATATATGAATTTAACATGTCATACATATTGAAATTCAAATTGCAAAATAAATTTCCAAAAAAATGGCCTAAGGCCGAGAGCCTCCAAAGGGAAATTATTGTGCATTTTGCACTTCCAAAGTTCAAAACACATCTAGGCAAAATCCAATCAACCCAATATTTTATATGTATCAAATACACATCTAAATACACCATATAAATGAAAAGCCCCAAATTTGGAAGTGGTCTTAAACCCTAATTTTTCAATTTCTTCAAATTGGACAAATTAGACCAAATTAACAAAAACCAATACTCCAATCATGTTTCTTCCATCCAAATCAAGTCTCAACACAATGAAATAATTATAGAACAATTCTAGGTCATTTAAGATTGGGTCAATAACTCTAGAATGGCAACAAGGCTTTAAAACCATAAAAAGAATGTTTACTACACATTAGCAACATTCTTAAATCCTTTCTCTCTAATAGCAAGTTGGAAATATATATATATATATATATATATATATATATATATATATATATATATATATATATATATATATATATATAAAAACCCACCATTTGGCCTTGGCCGAATTTGGTATATACCAAATATCAAAATATCTAATTTTTTTGCCTTTTGAAAATTGTTCCTCTTGCCAAGAACAAGAGGAACAATTTTCTCTCTAATGCAAGTTGGAAATACTTTCTTAAATCCAAGCTTCTTTTATTTTTCCTTTTCTTTTTCTCTAGCTTCTTTTTCTTTCTTTTAATGGAGTTTTGATAAAGTGTTGGTGATAGTTTACCCTAATAAATATATATATATATATATATATATATATATATATATATAATATATATATATAATATATAATATATATATACCCACCAATTTGGCCTTGGCCGAATTTGGTATATACCAAATATCAAAATATCTAATTTTTTTGCCTTTTGAAAATCAACTTGCCAACTTGTTAAATAATAATCATTACACTTTAATGATATTTTCAACTTAGTCAACAATTGCAACTTGGTCATTAAAACAAATATCATCAGCTTAAGATATTTATATTTTAATTAATTTAATCATTTAATAATTAATTAATTAATTAATTAATTAAATACAAATATAATTAATATATGTATTATATTTACATTAAATATTTAATACATATATATATATGTATTACGATATTAGTCAAATTCTCATTTTGACAATTAATTAATATGTATTTGAATTAATTAATCAACATTAAAAGCAAATACACAAAAATTAAGGAAATGACTATCGGATCCATACACATGTATTTTGCGTTTAACCTTTAAACGACTTTATAAATAATCAATATTATTTATAAATGTTGCCCTAATGCTCTACGAGTATATTTCATTAGTCTCTAGATTCAGGCATATCCGTCACGAAATCCAATTTCGTGTCCATAATTTATCCACCCGTAAATTATGATGATCACGGATAAATCGCTGAATCATACAGGTCGAGGTCATGGCAAATGTATAATTCCTCCGTCACAGGTATCCGGATAAATCCCAGAGATATAGATGTAAACGTCAAATCTCTATAGGGATTATCCAGTCGAGTATTCTATTAGCAATCTCAAAAAGAACATTTAGAACTAACTTCTAAATTGTACACACGGGCCCATGGTTTTTATCTGATTGCTAATCATATGGACTACCTATGCTCTGATACACAGAACTGACGGATCCTATCTCTCGATACACACAGGACACCCTGAGGATCTATCCACACCCAACGAACAGGCGGAGCTCTGATCTAAATAGATCGGTAACGTGACTGCCATCTAAGTGTGGAAGATGTCTCATGCGCACACAGTGGTATCTCAAGTCGAAGAATTACAAGTGCTACTCAACCCGACAAGATTCTTATTGACGTTGGTGTACCATCCATTAAGAATCTTCGGTGAGTCGTTCAGTGTTTATCCGCTATAAACACCTACACGTCTATATTAGTCTCCAAGACTTATGGTTTATTGAGAAACCATTGGAATCATATATTCTTGTATACGACATGTACTGGTCTCAACGGGTTTACTATGCTGACCAAGTAGTGTAAACCTTGACCAGGAACAGTCTGAGAATGACAACGTCATGATACAACTCAATGTCAGTTGCGTCGCTTTTGCAACTGCACCATGACTAGTCATTCTAAGGTTATTACGTCTTTACCATATTAAAAGATAGATTATATTATAGAAACTGCATATATTATTCAAAATAATAAGGTTTTACAGAAGTATTCATAAAGAAATACAACCGGGAATTGGCGCTGTGAGCACCAACCCCAACAATCTAATGCAAGGTGCCTACAAAATCTATAACCTCCGCTCTGATACCAAAATTTGTCACGACTCCCTCCCTAGAACGGGCCCAACCCTAGAAAGGGTCCGCGAACCACTTCATCTCGAGCACCTACATGTCATGCAATTGAACCAGATTCGCAAAGAAAAATAATATTTCACAAAATATAATTCAATAAACCTCAAATAATGTTTACATCAAAAGTATGTGAAAATATGAAACTTGTCCTAAAACTTCTATCTCAAAAGCCAAAAGAAATGTCTGGACCAACCCGACTGATGGCTTGGGTAAACGAGTCAAATCCTGATATTGATACTGCTACTGTTGCGCTGGCGAACTACCTGGGATGTTTGAGAAATGGGGGGTGAGCTTAAAGAGCTCAGTAAGTAAAAACACTCATACTCTCAACATGACCTCACCAACAAAATATGTATATATAATAATAAATATTTGAAAACAGCAATTAATATATAAAATTTATCTCAGGCAAAACATACTCACAACAATACCTCTCAATCAAACAAGGTTTGCTAGCCGGATTCGGTATAATAATGGATTGAAACCATTGGAGAGTATCAACATCTCACCTCCCAAGGTTTCCCACAATGTAATCCCGCATAAATGTGCAAGAGGGGGACTGAACCACACGCCTCTGCTAATCTCGCATAACCTCGCATCTTCGACCACTATTATACTAAATCCGGCAGCATCTCAATAATAACACAAAACATCCAATACAACACATCTCATCACATTTCATCCATCTAACTCATCTCAAAGTCAAGAAATACTCATATACTTCGATTCATAGTACAAACATACAGTTATACCCAAAATTTATATTCACAATTTATTTTCTCATGCTATCAATTACTCAATCAAATTTCCAAACATATATGTATAAATATATTTATACTATATTACATAAACTCATATATCAAACATCAACCAACAAATATTTATGTTAAGGGAATCATCGTGCTTTGTAATTACCTCAATCCACGCAAAACTCTCTATATCTATATGTCCTCGCTAAAATCGAGCTCCAACGATCAAAATTCCAGAACGAGGTGATCAACAGATAGTACACGTCATTAGGATCACAAGGAAAGTGGTGGTAATGGCGGATGCTCGGTGGTCACCGGCGAACGATCGAACGGCGTTAACTCTCATTTTTTGCTCGTTTCACGACAACCGAAGGTCCGAATTGGGTAACAGAGGCGTCTAACCTGCGTATCTCGACAAGGGGAAGATTCCAGTCCGGTAGGTGTTATGCACGCACGACGGAGTGTGGGCACGTGGAGCAGCGACACGGCAGCGCGTGGGTGGCGCTTGGTAGCGCATGTGGTAGATTCAAGCGATCGGACTGGTGGCGTTGGCTTCGTCTCGTTGAGGGGGTCCTCCTGGAGTGGTCACTCACCGGAAAAGGTGGCTGGAAGATGACGAATGAGCCCACATTTTCTCTCTCCTGCCCACATTTTCTCTCTCTAAATTGGTTTTGTTTTCTCTCTCTAACTGTTCACTTGAGTTGCCTTCAATGATCTCTATCTACCCTTGAACTCTCTGCTCACCCTCTTCTTCTTTTTTTCTCATTCAACCACGCAAAGAATTTAGAGTTTTGTTTATATAATAGAAGTGAAGTAGGTTTATATTAGAGTTAGTGGGTAGTCAAAGGCTTGATTTAAGGGAAGTTGGCATGATAATAGTGGGTGGTGCTTGTGTAGGGATCTAAGGGATAATGAATAATTCAAATAAAATAAAATAAAATAAAATAAAAAAGGATAACGGTTATCACAATAATTTTCTAGGAAATGCTTCTTTCAATCTCGGACTCAGTATCATCATGGTTATTGCAAAACTGAATTGTACCCAAGTTCCCATGGAACAGAGGAGTATTTGCCTCTGTTTGCCCATGCTCTATTATTTGTCTTCGATTAATGTTTGGATCTTATAAATTTACAATCTTATTTTCTGTAATTTTTTGATCTTAGGCACAAAATGCTGACCTAATGAAGCAGTGACCCTTGAACTCGCCACACCAGTGAAAATTTGTTATTACATTAATGAACCAAAAACATCTATCCAAAACTCCAAGTTACAGTTTGTGCATCTCTTAAAAAGTAAATTAGAAATATTTAATGAATTCCATTTTCATCCCAAACCATTCAAAGGCAACAACAGGTTATGTCCAGAAACAGTAAACAAGAAAGCATAAATCACAAAAGAAATAAAATTGAAGCTTCTCTCCACATTAATGCAAAATAACATGAGACAAACAAAGTAATCAGATACAAATGGCTCAACACACTGGACTGGAATCACTCACCCCGCAATTTATTTTCTCAACTGGGGACCATATAGAAATAAATGTTAGTACATAATTGTTGATTAACCAAGGTACAAGTGAACCTTGACAGCAAGAAAAAAGACACAAACGAGAGCAAAATAGAGAAGGGAATGCACCATAATTGCTGCACTACTTGTTTGAAAATTGCCAAACTCAACAAACCTGTGTTGCCCTGGAACCTGAAACAACAAACCTGGCGTTAGCAGCACAAACAAGATCACTGCAACAAACACAGGGCCCCAATCCGACATGTATTCTACTAACTGTTGATTGATTATAGGGAATGATGGGAAAAAATTGCAGGATTGTGAGTGGTTTTTTATATACAACAAAAGTAAATACACAATATATAACAAGATAAAGAGAAACCCAATTGTGTGTTGAGTCATGGGTTTTGTCATTTGTGTGTTGTGTGGTGGTGGAGCTTAGAAGATGAAGTCGCGTTGATTTACTTCATCCATTGTCAGTATGTTGTTTTTGACATGTGACATTCAGAATAACTTGATTGTTATGCTTAATTGTTGATCAATTCGGCATTGCTGATTGTCTTGGCCTTCGCTTTTCTGGTGTTTGGTGTTACATTATACTGTATTAATTTTTTTGGTGATTAATTAATATTATATATTTAGGAAAAATACTATTATGATAACCTAAAAAAATCTTTATTATTGAATAATTAAATTTTATATTTTTTTACATCAAATTTCTTTCAAGTGCTTAATGTAAAATATATTTTATATATATTAAATTTCAGCATCATAATATTTGTTTTTTATATCTAAAATGCGCACACTGTCAAAATAAAATAATAAAAAATCTACAATAATAAAATCTACCGTAATATTATGAAAATAAAATCATAAAATCATTTGCAGTATCATACATGAATTTATATAAAACCACACCACTTGAAAAATAAATTTGTAATAACATATTGATTAAACATGGCGTCCCAGCAAATCATTATACATGGCATCACGAAGAATAAATCGCACTTGTGGGAACTTTTAAACCTATTGGCTTGCTTAATGCATCACGAAGTATCCTAGAGTCACATGCGGATCCTTCCTATCCAGACATCACGAAACATTTGTAGCGATTTCTCCTTTTCTCAATAGTGAACTCTAGTTTTACTCCATATGCTACCCACGCAATTTATTTTTTATAGCGTAGGGTTCATGATCTATCTTGAAGTCTTAAATTCGAATTCATGGAGTGCGTTTGTTGTAACAGTCTGGGACAATTGAGAATTTTATTTGCATCGCTTAAGTCCAGAATGAGTGATTTGACGGTGGGGTTTCCAACGATTTCAAAAAAAAGTGTGGATCCCGTTCTTCGAGCAGGTTGAATAAATTTTAAATATTATTTTATAATAATAATAACAATTGATGAGGAATCTAATTATACATATAATTTTTTCTTTTAAATAAAAGAAACACACAAGTGACATCTCACATGAAACCATTGCCACCACTATATGTAGAATGATGTGATGCCCCAACAATAATTTATTGTTGCAATAGATACATCCCAACAACTAAATTGAACGATATTATTGATAAATAGAGTAACCCACATACAAACACAGCTTTTCATCTAAAATATTCAATATGGACACGACGAGTAGTCTATGTCAAATGATAAAAAGGCAATTTGACAGCTTTTATCAGTGATTGTGTCAATTCTAATAATTAAAGACAATAAAAACCAACTTAGGCTAATAACTGTAATACGAGATCCAAAAATATTTTGGTAATCTTTCTCTTGATACGGTAAAAATTTGGATTTGTGTGATTTATTCTCTCTTAAATTTAAGGTTCGAATTTCATTAAATATATTTTTTTGGGCTATATCTTTATGTAAAAAATTTACGACTTATCATGATCTGTGTTAGGAAATTTATGAGGGCACAATGTACAAATTTTGATGATTAATCGAAATACACGAAAATTGATCTGTCTATTCAGATTATAAAAAAAAAAAAAATAAATAAAATCACCCTATTGGTAACATATTATGCATTCTCGTTAACGTCATTGTGCTTTGGATATCTTCTGTTAATTAAATAGACTTGTTCTTTAGAGAGGTAGTATGGCTACACGGAATTCCTAGGAGCATAGTTTCAGTCAAGTTCTTGAGTCACTTTTGGAAGGTTTTGGGGGGTAAATTAGGGACCAAGCTAATCTATTCAACCACATGTCACCCCAAGCAAATGGACAGACGGAAGTGGTCAATATGACCTTGACTCAATTGCTTCGTACCATAGTCACTAAGAATTTAAAATCATGGGAAGAGTGCCTGCCATTTATAGAGTTTGCATACAATAGGTGCATTTATTCTTCTACTTCATATTCACCTTTTGAAATTGTAAATGGATTTAACCCACTAACGCCATTGGATTTATTGTCTTTGCCTGTTGAGGAAAGAGTAGGTTTAGATGGGAAAAAGAAAGAAGAATTGGTGAAACAAATACATGAGAAAGCACGTGAACATATATTACGGAAAAATGAGTAGTACGCTTCTCATGCGAATAAGGGCGGTAAACGCATGGTGTTTGAGCCTGGTGATTGGGTTTCGCTACACATGCGTAAGAAGAGGTTTCCGGCTCAATGAAGATCCAAGCTTCAACCTCGAGGAGATGGTCCTTTTCAAGTTGTCGAAAGGATCAATGATAATGCATATAAGCTTGACCTACCTAGTGCGTATAATGTTTCTGCTTCATTTAATGTTTCTGATTTGTCCCCTTTTGATGCAGGTGTCGATTCGAGGTCGAATCCTTTTCAAGGAGGAGAGGATGATGTGATCCTATCAGCACCTGATTTGATCCAGAGTACAATAGATCCAATCCATGTACCAGTTGGACCAATTACAAGACACAGAGCTCAGAAGATCAAAGACGCTATGACAGGTTTGGCCCAACGTCATGTAGCTGAATTGAACAAGCACGTTCGAGACCAGTTGGACTTCAAGAAATATGGTTCAAGAGTTATACATTTGACCCGAGTCATCGAAGAGCAGCATGGATCAGTTTCAGTTTTTTAGACTTATTTTCATCATATTATTATTTATTTGCATGGATGAAACCAACGTGGATGACCGTTTTATTTATTATTTGGGTTAGTTTTTTTTTTTTTTATTTGTGGGTTCAAAATGGGCTAGAAATTAGGAGTTATGGACTTTTAGTTGGTAATGGGTAATTTAAGGCTATTTTAGACTTTTTGGCTCTATTAGGGTTTGGGCATGTAACTATTTAAACTCAAAAATAACTCTTAATGAGACACCCAATATTTTTTGCGTGAATAGTTACTTTCTTTGAGATTAAGAATTTTTATCAAAAGTTCAGTGATTGAACAAAGACTTATCAAAGGGTTGGCATCTTTTGTGACGTTTATTTTGCTGGCAAAATTCATCTGAGACTATCTACAAGGGTTTTCAATGACAGATTCTTTGGGGGTCTACGGAATCTTTGATCGTATTTTGTCCTTTTCGTATCCAGTTTCATATCAAGTACTTTAATTAAAATATTTAAAAGAGTTAAAATGCCAAATTCAAAAGATAAGGGCAAAAACCCTTCACTCGAAAGAGTTTTTATTTATGAACTTATATTTAGGGGAGAAAATAATAGTATACAACTAATGTTGTTTATTTTCAAGTCCTAGTTGTTGGGGCGGATATGGGACCCCTAGGGTCGGATCGGTACCTCGTGCAGCGGAAGTGGGTCAACCCATAGATATCAAGCATGAGTGTATTTTTAAATAATTTAATAGAATGTTATATTCCATTATGTGTATAGGAAAAACCCGGAACTGAATCAGAGTCCGGAAACAAAAAAATGGACAAAAACAATATCTGATGCAGTATGCGCGATGCGCACAATAGCCTTTTTTTTTATTTTCTTGTTAAACCATCAGCTCTCTGGAAACAGAGAGATGATGCAAATTGGGTATTTTACCCAATTTGCTTTCAATTTTCCCTAAACACTTCCAAACACCCAAAACTAATTTTTAACATCAAAACCAACATCAACATATGTTAAAGAATAAAATCATGTTGTTCAAATATCAAATATTTTTACAAAAAATATAAATTTATTTTAAATACGCACATGCGTAAATTTTGAATCTAAAACACAAATCAAATTAGAATCCCACAATGAAATGACTCATGAAGAATTCTAGGTCACTCAAATGTGGTCAAGCGATTCTAGAATGATAGTCATAGCTTTAAGCTATCATTTAGAGTTTCAAACTCTAATTTTATGTTTATGTCCAACATAAATATTTTGACCCAATCACAAGCATATTGTGTTTATACTTCCAAAACATCCATACATAATTTATTAGCCCAATTTCAACATCAAGCTATG
This sequence comes from Zanthoxylum bungeanum, assembly GCA_019454045.1. Classification (NCBI taxonomy): domain Eukaryota; kingdom Viridiplantae; phylum Streptophyta; class Magnoliopsida; order Sapindales; family Rutaceae; genus Zanthoxylum; species Zanthoxylum bungeanum. Next base: position 5,360 of record SKCR01010560.1, on the reverse strand, counting down.
TTATTATGTATTCAATACATCACTATATGTTTCACTGATGATAACTCACGAATGAAAAACATAGCTTTAGAAAAGATCAAACTTACCTTATAAGCTTGATTCCAAAATACAATCTTATTCTTCTTATTGAAATATTATAGAGAAATTCTAAAACTAACAAACTTAATTCCAAGATCCAATCTTGATTTCTCCTTATTGAAATGTTGTAGAAAACTTCCAAAGTTTCTCGAAATATTTCTTTTACTTAGAGTAATATTTCTAAATCTTACTTGTTTTAGCTTTCACTGGTTTAACTTTCTTAAACTCAAGCTTTATTAAAAACTTGATCAAGCTTGTTTTTTATAGCAAAGCTTATGCAATTTTTAATTAATAAAAATTCTAATAAACTTTTAGGGGGGCTTAATCCAATTTGTCCAGATATATATAATTAGGTGTGACTAATCACCTTTGTCTACCACTTTTATTTACTCCAATTAAATCAAGACAAAGTTTAATCAATGGATTTGTTTATTATCTACCATTTTAATTTAATCCAATTAAATCAAGACAAAATTTAATCAATTTGATTAGTTCATTGTTTACCACTTTGATTTGATCCAATTAAATCAAGCTAAATACACCTATTATTACATATTTTATTGATGAACATTAAAAAGTGTACACTTAATAAAATAAAAATTAATCATTTTACACTTATAATTTCATCAATCCTCTTAATTTAGCACATTTATAAAATAATAATTACATTTATGTTTTACATATTTTAATTGTGATTTTTATTTCTTATGTAGGTGAAATAATATCTTGGATGCATAACTAGAAAAATGGACATGACGTTTGGATTTTGGAGGCCGGAAACTTGAAAGTACGTTCTAACAGTGTCCAATTTCGGAAATTTCTACTTTGCACAATTTTTGTAATTTGGCCATAACATTTTACCTCGATATCGGATTGAGCCGATTCTTAGTTCCACATGAAAGAAGACTCAAATATCTACAACTTTTCTTTTAACAATAATTTCTAGTGCTGAGGTTTTCTAGGTCAAAATTGGTGAAGACGTCAATGTGTGCTACATGTAATTTTAATTGTTAGAAAATAAGGTAAAAAAATAAAAAATAAAAAAATAAAAGTTGAAATGTCATAATCCACTTTAGGTGGATTGTGATCATGTTTGCAAAATTATCAACAACAAAAAAAAGTCAAAAAAGGAAAATAAAAAATAAATTAGTAAAAAATTGTTGTTTGTATTTGATTTGGAAAGTTGTAATTAATAATTGAGAAATGAGAGGTGCTCACCTCTCATTTTTCTTCATACTCTCTTTCAAAGTTTTATTGTAGAATTTGGGAGAGAGTATTTTATGTGTCATATTTTGCATGTTTTTCTTCAAATCATGAGTAGCTAATTTCATCATGCTGAGGTAAAGAGTGAAGCTCATAATATGAGAATATAAATTAATATTATTTATATTATAATATATAATTATAATATGAATAAGTAATTTAAATCTGAATTAATTATTGACAAACTTTGCTACCGCCTATATGGCTGGTTTTATTTTTTTTTTTGACGTAATTGAGTACCTAACTGAACTTGTTATAAAGTTATCACCGTCTTTATGGCTGGTTTTATATGTTTTGGCATAATTAATTACTGAAGTAAATTGACTGGGTAATAATAACAATTTGTATATTATAAAAAGTAAGATTTCTCTATATTTGAAATAATAAGAGTGAATCTCTTAATCCCAACATTTTAACTTATTATTGTAGTTCAATTAAAAAAATTTCATCATTTCAAAAAAATCCAATATTTTTATTTCATTCGAATTGTTATTTTGTTTTACTAAATTTATTCTTTGTGGATCGACCCCATACTTACCGAGTTATTTTATTACTACGACACTGTTATAATTGGGAGTAAAAAGCCATTTTTTTAGCGTGTCATTTATAATTACCAAAATATCCTCCAATGGTAGAGATATTTATGAAATTACAATAAAGCCCTTGTGTGATTTTGGATTAATGCAATTAATCCAATTGGGTCAAAGTAAATAATTAATGTTATCCAATAACACTTAATTTTTTAATTGATAATTATAATATCAAATATTATCGGCTACCCAATGGCAGTAAGCAGTAGTGCGTGTTACATTTCGACATCACGTTTGAACGTGAATTACAATTCAGTGGTGTGCGTCCCACGTTCGTTAGGGTTTTCAAACTCTCCTGCGTATTTTGCTTTTTCTAAATGCGTTTTAAAGGCTTGAAAACCCTACATATATAAAGAAAGTCGTAGCCAATTTATCAAGTGTTGGAAACATAATATTTAGAGTTTCCACATCTTTGTTTTTACATTCTTATTCTTTGATGGAACTTTGCTAAACCTTAATCATATTTGTTTCCAACTTCTTTAAGAGTTCATCATTGAAGACTCCATTGATCTCATGTCTTCTTTATTCTTGGTGAATATTTTTCTTTGGTAACCATCAAAATATCATTCTTTACCAAACCCTAACCTTCAGAGTTCTGAGTTAGAGATTGGTCATAAGAGCGAGTTCGTTAGTGGATTTACTACAAGAGAATTCAGAGGTTTATGAGAAGATTATTTGGTGCGGGCTTGAGGAGTTTCCTTGAATTATTACAATTGGGGTAATTGGGTCGGTAAAGGTTTTGCTATAGGTTTTTTAACCATCACTGTAAGTTTCTCTTCATAGTGAATTCGGGTGGTAACCTATACCCAGAGTGGTTTTTCTCTGCAAAGAGGTTTTCACTTCATAAATAAATCTAGTATTATTTGTTTACTTTTTGTTGCTTACTTTTTGCATATTTATTTATTCTCTTTATTACCTGTTTTAGATTAAGAGTGTGTAGCATTTGGTTAAACCTAAGAATGTATGCTCTTAACCATAGAAACATTAATCAAGGAGTTGTTGTAGTTAGTGTAGTTAGTTTTTTTTTTTTTAATATTTCCGCATACTATACTTATTCCCCTCATAAGTGTATAGGGTCAGAACTTATCGTAATTTCAAATATAATACAAGTCATGCTTATACCAATGCACATCCAATCACATAATCATATATGTATAAAAATAAATAAAAAAAAATAAAAAAAATCATAGATAAACTTAACATAATAATCATTAAACAAATTCTTGTCAGATACATATTAATCTCAGTAGAAAGTATAGTTTACTTACTTCAACAACACAACTATACAAATACCTGGAAGCTTCCAATGGTCTCAAAGACCTTAAACAATTAGAACACAAAATTATTATGGCGTTTACTAATTGATAATTAAATTGAGTTAGAATCGAAATGGGTTGGAATTGAAATAGGGTGGAATTAGAATAATTGATTCGAATTAAAATAAATTATTTATTTGAATTGCAAGAATCAGAATTGGAAACAACAATATTCCCATTAATGAATATAAATTTATATTTATCCAAGTTAAAATTTGTAGATCTAAGAACTGCTACCCTAACTAAATCATAATTTAAATATTATTAAGGCTAAGAAATATGATAAATGTCAAGATCAATGCATCCTAAAAATTAATAAATTCATGATATTATAGTACATGAATTCGTCAAAATCAAGCAAAAAGGATTAGTGGCCATTGGTGACAAAAATATTAACAAAAATTTAAACTCTAACCCTAATCAATAATCAGTTTTTGATGGCTTCCATAAATCCAAAACTTCGATATATCAATTGTTAGGGTTGGTGCTCGGAGTGCCAATCCGGATCGTATTTATGTCTGATTCAAAAATACGAGCATTCTATTATCCATAATATTACTAATTTAATGGTAGCACCATTGTCTTTTATACACTTATTCGATTTAATTACGATTAGATATCTGATTATGATTAGATTGAAAATAAATCTGGTTTAGTGATACTTATTTTAATAACACGGGTCGGTTAGTAAAATCCGCTGAGACCATTACATATCGTATATCGTGACTTAGTCCGATGGTTTATCCTACTGAACCATGAGTCTCGGGAGACTCGTATAGACATGTAGGTGTTTATTTGATAAACACTGAACGACTCACTGAAGATTTCCTAATAGATGGTACACCAACGTCAATAGGAATCTTCTCGAGTTGAGCGATCATAGTGGTCCTTCGACTTAAATTACCATAGTGGGATATATGAGTTATCTTCCACACTTTGATGGCAGTCATGTCACTGATCTATTCATAATCAGACCTCCGCCTGTTCGTTGGGTGTGGACTGATGCTCATGATATCCAGTGCGTATCAAGATAGGATCCATCAGTCCTGTGTACAAGGCATAGACATCCTCACGTGTTTACGATCTAGTAAATCCATGGCCATGGTATAACTTCGAAAATTAGTTTCGAGTGTTATTTAGAGATCGTAAATTGAAAGTCGACGATATTATACCGAACGGGTTTGACGTTTTTATCTATACCCCAGGTATAATATGGATAGCCTGTGATGGAGGGATTATACGTATGCAATGACCTCGGCTTGCATAGTTTAGCGAGATTATCCATGGTCGTCATAATCCATGAGTGGGTGGATTATGGACATGAAATTAGATTTCGTGACGGATAAACCTAAACTTAGAGAGTTTCATAATATGAAGTGTACTCGTTGAGCACTTGGGCAACGTGCTATGAATAATACGGATTATTATTAATACTTCATCGGATTAAGTGAGTTAATTCGACTCGTTCAATTGGTTAAACAATAACACATGCATTAGAGGATTTTGTCCGATCATAATTATTATGTATTTGTATTTGATACATAATACGATTAGATACACATTAATTATTCGTCAAATGAGATTTTGACACATGCCATAAATATATGTATTTGTTATTTATTGTAAATAAAAATACTATATAATAATAATTATATTAATTGATTATTTAGCTATTTAATTGCTAAATATTTAAATGATTAATTAATTAAATTTTTTCCATAAATGTTATGAAATTTATTTGATTATTATTGGAACATGTGGCATGATTTAAATTAAACTTAATGTGTGCAATTTTGATTGGATAACATAAAGTTTAATTCATTTATTTTGATTAAAATGAAAAATGACAAAAATGCCTCTACTATACCCAAAGTCGGTCACACCATTTAAAAGAAGAAAAATGTTTTCTTCATCATCTAACCTATTCACCATTTCCGAAACTTCAAAGGAAAGGGTTCCAAAATTTTCTTTGATGATTCAAGGAAGAAAACAAAGGAAAATTCAAGAAAAAACTTGGAAATCAAAAGATTAAAAGGTAATCTTCTATAACCCAAGCTTGGAAATTAGTTTCATGTTTTATTGAATACTTAGAATAGTTCTACGGTTCCTTTGT
>SKCR01010559.1:0-44896 GCA_019454045.1 Zanthoxylum bungeanum | reverse complement strand
ATAAAAAAAAGCAATCACCAAACTTGAAAAAAAAGGGCTTTGGACGTGAACCATCAAAAAAACCCTTAGAGCTTTCTTTCTTCTCTACCTCGGCAACAACCAACAAAACCAAAAGAAACACCAAACCAACCGAAACTTGAAACAAAAAAAAAACAAAAAAACAAAACCAGTGAGCTGTGAAATAACAACCAGAACGAAGCAACTAGCGTGACCAGTGAACACCAACCAGCGTGACCAATGAGCAGCAACCAGCAGCCCCTAAAATAACCAAACAGCAGCCCCTAAAACAACCAAACAGCAGCCACTAAAAACAACCAAAAAACCCAGCAGAAACCGTAAACAAATCAACCCAAAAATAGTGCCAAAAACCACTGAAAAACAGTGCCAAAACAACCAAAAAATAGCGGCTAAAACAACAACAACAAAAAAGCAGCCAAAACAACCAAAAAACAGTAGCCAAAATAGCAAACAGTGCAACCAGCAAACCAGCAAAATAGAAACCATAAAACAGCAACCAGAAAAGTAAAATAGCAACCGGAAAATAGCAAAATAGAAAACATCAACCAGAAACAGCAAATCTTGAAACCAAGCTTCGATCATTCCGGCGACGGCCTAACGCACTTCCGAGAAAGAAACTTAGAATGTAAGACCTGAGGGCACCCTTACTACATTTACTTTTATAGTTCTGGACGCTGCACACCTTGCTAGACGTGAAATACATCTAGCCGGGTATGCGAAGTCCTACATTAAAGACGGCCAAGTTTCTGGTCACATTTTCTTTTTGGCATTCCGTTATTTTTCTTTGTTTATTTATTTATCCACCGTTATTTTATTATTTTGTATTTGGTTTGTTATTTATCTTTTTGCCTATTTATTGTTATTTTATTATTTCGCCCTTTATTTTGTTTGTTCATGTTGGTGATTATCCGCATATGCATTATTATATTATTTCATGCCTATTTTTTTATTTACATTGCATTGATGGTTATGTGTGTTATTATCCCTTGCGGTATATCGGATGGAAACCCAGACGTAAATTCCGTAGCCGAATCCGAATGGACGGTAGTGCGGTCTGTACTTGGGATACAACTCCACGTACCACTTGGGAAATACCCATATATCCGTGATTAAGCCCTCTTTTTATTCGTTATTTACTTATTGACGCTTTATTTTCTTTTGATTATTTTGAATCTTGTTATCGTACCTTGTATTTCTGAATTTAATTTGCTTTTATTTATATTAATGTTTATGGGTGTGCAATTTTATGTGTTTATTTGAATTATCTTGCATGAACTGCATAAGACTTGGTTATACCGTTGTGTGAACCCGTCTATTGTATTGGCATAAGTAGAGGACCATTCCGAGCCCAACGATTTGAGGTCTTCCCTTGCGAGGGGTGAGTGTGGCCTTAAATCTTTTCCCAGTTCACGCTGGGTGGCGACTCATTTATTCTCCGGTTTAGTCCCCTGTGGGCTACTCCGTACTCTCTACGGGCTGCGAGCCCAACAATGTCGTGGTCGCCGAGCATCATAGGCATATCGGTAATCCCCGCTTCGCTCCTACATTAAGTTGATTTTCATTTTATTATTTTTAACAACAGACTTACTTTTCCGCATTTAGGTAGTTAGCTGAGTTTACTTTCAGATATTTTGATAAAGATGTTTTGAGAAATGACTTAGAAAGTAATTATTTCAGAAGCATGATTTTATGTTTTCGAGGCATGCAGGAAAAACCCACCTTAGTATGTAACTTGATTCAGATATGGAATTGATGGACAACACATGTGCACATGTAGATAGGGGGACGGCGATACCTAACGCCCCCAGATCCTAGTTCAAGACTAGGGATGACAGATGCCCCTATATCCTAGTTTCAGGGTCAAACAGTAGCATGGATTCGCACTCTTGACTCTAGTTCAAGGACATGTAGTGGCATGATTTGGGGGATGTCGATACGTAACACCCCAATGTCATGGATTTGCACTCCTGGCTCTAGTTAGGCATATGGAGGGACGACGATACGTAATGCCCCCATGCGTAAGGTTTTCAGACACGGTTTTCAGAGATAATTTTCATAACAGATGTTTCAGAATTAGTTTTCAGAACTGATCTTTCAGTTACAGGTTTTCAGAACCGGATTTCCAAAGCAAATTTTAGAAATAGATTCTAGAGTGAAGTTTTCTAGAAAGGAAAGTTTTGAGAAACAATAGTTTTATAAGAGACTTTTAGAAAAGATTTTCACAAAGGTTTTTCGAAAGAGAATTGCTTTCAGGAAAGACAAGTTTTCAGAAAAGATTCGAATTGATTTCTAAAACATGAATTTCTTCAAGTATTTCAATTTTCATTATAAAAACCGTCCACTCACTTAGATCGTTCAAACGATCTAATCCCCCCTCAGTGTTTTGTTTTGGAGGTTCATGGAGGACGAGCTCAAGAGGATGGATACCGATTGTAGTCAATGGAGGGTTTGGTCCACCTGGTCGAGTCAGAGTTCAGTTCAGACAGTGTTAGAGAATGTCATGTAGCATGTAGTTTGTTTAGTAAAGAATATGCATATAAAGAGTTATAAGTGTTCATTACTAAGTTGTAATGTATCATGAATTTTAGTATTTAGTCTGAAAAGCATTATGCATTTATGATGATAGATTGGGTAACGGTCAAGTGCTTGAGTTTATACATGAGATAAGTTTCACAGTTAGAAAGTCAGCGGCTTAGGGGGATAGTACGGCCTATTCCCTGCCGGTAACATCTCCCGGATCGGGGATGTTACACCATGCATCCTGGGATCACTAAGATGTTTCATGATCGCAAGGATCTTTATTGGTGGAACGGCATGAAAAAAGATGTAGCGGAATTTGTCACAAGGTGCCTCACTTGTTAGTAGGTTAAAGCATAACATCAGAGGCCAACAGGGAAACTTCAGAGTTTAGACGTTCTGGAGTGGAAATGAGAGTAGATCACTATGGACTTTGTAGTTGGGCTACCACATACTTCAAAATGATGTGATTTTATATGGGTGATTGTAGATAGATTGACCAAATCTGTGTATTTCCTTCCAGTTAGAACCAACTACACATCAGCTCAATATGCCAAACTATATCTGGATGAGATAGTGTCCATGCATGGAGTACATATCTCAATCATTTCTGATCGAGGTTCTCAGTTTACCTCCAAGTTTTAGCAATCATTGCATGAGGCTTTAGGTTCCCAGTTACGTTTTAGTATTGTCTTCCACCCTCAGACGGATGGTCAGACAGAGCGGACCATACAGACTCTAAAAGTCATGCTTCGGGCTTGTGTGATTGATTTTGAGGGTAGCTTGGACCAGTATTTACCACTTATAGAATTTTCTTATAATAATAGTTATCAAGCAAGTAATCAAATGGCACCATTCGAGGCTTTGTATAGTAGGAAGTGCAGATCCCCAGTTGGATGGTTCGAAACTGGGGAAGAAAATTAATTGAGGCCCGATTTGGTATAAGATGCGGTGGAGAAAGTGAAGCTAATCAGAGAAAGGTTGGACACGGCTTAGAGTCGCCAAAAGAGTTATACAAACCACCAGAAAAAGAACTTAGAGTTTCAGGTGGGGGATTTTGTGTTTCTAAAAGTATCCATTTTTAAGGGAGTTATGAGATTCGACAAAAAGGGTAAGCTCAGCCCTAGATATATTGTGCCAAGAAACCCATTTAGATTTAAAATCCAAGCAAACCCCAAGCAACGGACAGAACCCCAAGAACCGCAAATTTGATTTTGTAGAAACAAAACTCTTCCAAGGCCACAAAGAAGACCCACAAAGAACTTGCCCTTGAGAACCTTTAAGATGATTCCTTGTAGTGTTTTGCTAGCAATGGAGACGCCACTAAGTTTGCCAAACTTAGATAAGTCGATTTTAACTTGAAAATGGGAATCCCTCCCTTACAAGAATTTGGCCATAGCCAAAAAACATAAAGCTGTAATATTCTCTCAAATTCGTTGATTGTCTTTAAAATGAAAAAGAAAAAAAAAAGCTTAAATAGTGTTACAAAGAGAAACCCTAAAGGCATAAAGACAACAATGCCCCTAAAGGCTAAATTACAAAAATACCAAAGTCTTCAAGTCTTCAAAAGCCTGTGAAGCTTCATTCAAAACTGATTTGGGCCAAGTGAAGTGGCTTTGGGCCCTCTCTATTGAAGCCCACATGCGTCTCTATTTTTTTGTTGCAATCGGCCATAAAACTGTGAACTAATCCCGCCATTGCTTCTCTGAGTCTTTTGGTCATCTGCCTCATAATTGTCCCTTCTGGTAGTTGTAATGGGTCTTTTTCTTTGTTGTCGGCTTGGATCATGTCATCCCCTCCCTCTTGAAAAGGATTCAACCTCGAATCTGTACCTGCATCAAAAAGAGTTAAGTCAGAAACATTAAATGTAGCAGACACATTATACTTACCTTGTAAATCCATCTTGTATGCATTGTCATTAATCCATCCCAAGACTTGAAATGGACCATCCCCTCTCGGTTGTAGCTTAGATTTACGTTGTTCAGGAAATCTCTCCTTGTGCATGTGTACCCAAACCCAATCTCCAGGCTGAAATACCACACGTTTTCTTCCCTTATTAGCATGAGAAACATATTGCTCATTCTTTCGTTGTATTTGCTCTCTTGCTTTCTCATGTATATGCTTCACCAAATCGGCTTTCCTTTTTCCATCTAGCCCCGCATGCTCATCAACAGGCAAAGGTAACAAATCTAATGGAGTTAGTGGCTGAAAACCATAAACAATTTCAAATGGTGAGTAAGATGTAGAGGAATGAATACTACGATTATATGCAAATTCAACAAAAGGCAAACAATCCTCCCAGTTTTTAAGTTCTTATTGATAATAGTACGCAATAACTGAGTCAAAGTCCTATTAACAACCTCGGTCTGGCCATCAGTTTGGCGGTGGCAAGTAGTAGAATACAAAAGTTTAGTTCCCAACTTACCCCATAAAACTTTCCAAAAGAGACTAAGGAATTTGACATCACGATCTGAAACTATACTCCGTGGAATCACATGGAGTCGTACTACTTCTCTAAAGAACAAGTCAGTAATGTTAGTGGCATCATCAATTTTATGACATGATATAAAGTGTGCCATCTTACTAAACCTATCAACCACTACAAAGATGGAATCTCTACCCTTCTTAGTCCTAGGTAAACCCAAGATAAAGTCTATCGATACATCTACCCATGGCTCACTAGGTATAGGCAATGGTGTATACAACCCATAAGGCATAACCTTAGATTTAGCCTGTTTACAAGTTAAACATTTATCACACAAACGCTCAATATCTCTCCCCATTTTAGGCCAATAAAAATGTTCACTCAATACCCCTAAGGTTTTGGCAATGCCAAAGTTCCCCATTAAACCTCCCCCATATGATTCCCTCACAAACAACTCACGCATACTACAAACAGGAATGCATAATCTATTCTCCCTAAGCAGAAACCCATCATGTTGGTAGAATTTACTAAAAACAGACTTTTCACATGCAGCATAGATAGTACTAAAGTCAATATCACTAGCATAAAGTTATTTAATAAATTCAAACCCAAGCATTCTTGCACTCAATGAAGTAAGTAAAGCATACCTTCGCGAAATAGTGCATCGGCGACAGTGTTTTCCTTACCTTGTTTGTAGCCGATTACATATGGAAATGTCTCAACAAACTCTAACCATTTTGCGTGTCGTTTGTTCAGCTTACCTTGGCCCTTCAGATGCTTCAATGATTCATGATCTGTGTGGATCACAAACTCTCGAGGCCACAAATAATGCTGCCAAGTCTCAAGGGCTCTCACTAGTGCATACAACTCCTTGTCATATGTGGGGTATCTCAAAACTGCTCCATTAAGCTTCTAACTAAAGTAGGCAATTGGTCGCTTTTCTTGCATAAGAACCGCTCCAATGCCTATCACGGATGCGTCACACTCAATCTCAAATATCTTCTCAAAGTTGGGTAACGTCAAAATCGGTGCATTGCACAACTTCATTTTAAGATCCTGGAATGCACGCTCATGCTCTTCTTCCCATTTGAAGCCAACAGTTTTCTTCACTACTTCAGTCAGTGGTGCTGCAATACTACTGAAGTTTTTAACAAATCTACGGTAGAAGCTTGCTAATCCATGGAAGCTTCTGACTTCTGTCACTATTGTTGGTGTTGGCCAATCCTGAATTGCCTTCACCTTTTCCAAATATACCTCCATGCCATCTGCACTCACAATAAATCCAATGAAAACAATTCTATCCATACAAAAAGTGCACTTATCAAAGTTAGCATACAGTTTTTCCTGCCTTAACATATCAAGAACATGCTTCAAATGCATAACATGCTCATCAACTGTTTTACTATAAACTAAGATGTCATCAAAATAAACCACAACAAACTTACCTAAAAATGCACGCATAACATGATTCATCAATCTCATAAATGTGCTAGGTGCGTTTGAAAGACCAAATGGCATAACTAACCATTCATACAAGCCATAATTAGTCTTAAATGCAGTTTTCCACTCATCTCCCTCTCTCATGCGAATTTGATGGTATCCACTCTTTAAATCAATCTTACTAAAAAATTTGGAACCATGCAATTCATCCAACATGTCATCTAGTCTAGGAATGGGGTGACGATACTTTACCGTAATATTATTGATAGCTCGACAAACTGGTATTGCACAAGGATTCATACTTTCCCTTACATACCCCTTGTCCATCAACTCTCGTACTTGCCTTTGTAGCTCATTTGTCTCCTCGAGATTGCTCCTATAAGCCGATCTATTAGGAACGACTGCCCCAGGTATGAAGTCTATCTGGTGCTCAATGCCTCTAATGGGTGGAAGCCCACTAGGTATGTCTTCTATCAGTACGTCACTATAATCCTGTAAAAGAGATAAAATAGACACAGGAAGAAAAGGGTCAGTGTTAGTAAAATAAATATGAGACTCCTTATAGACTAACAATAGCATGAGCTTGCTAGCCTTGAACGCTTTTGTCGCTTCACCCTCACCTATGTAGAAAATTTTTTTAACTCTCCATTTTTCCCCCTCACATGCACTCATATTCCCCTTGGGAACTCCCACGGCCTTGGCCGTATTTTTCTCACCATATACATCACTCTCACTAGTCTCACCCAAGGTGGTGTTTCCATTCGCTCTCTCTTTGTCACGCTCAAGTTGTAACTTAACCTGATCTTCATGGACCTGTGCAGGTGTAAGTGGGTATAATATAATGGGTTTTCCCTTATGCTAAAAAGAGTACTTGTTCTTGAACCCATCATGAATAACCTTCTTATCAAACTGTCACGGTCTGCCCAAAAGAATATGTCATACATGCATCGGTATCACATCACATAGGATATCATCTGTGTATGGCCCAATGGTAAAGCTCAATAATTCCTGCTTTGTCACACTTATTTCCCCACAATCATTTAACCACTGCAACTTGTAAGGCTTCGGGTGTCTCAAGCAACTCAGCCCCAATCGCTCAATCAAAGTTGTGCTAGCAACATTAGTACAACTACCCCTATCTATGATCATACTACACCATTTTCTATTCACACGGCACATAGTATGGAATATACTCTCCCTCTGCTGCACACTCTCATCCTCTACAACATGTGCACTCAAAGTAGGCTTTACAACTAAGGATAAGTTATTCAGCGGGTATGCAGCTCCCTCATGGTCACTAGCATCCTCCAACTCTCGCATCTCCTCCTCAACCTCACTATCGGTAGAGTACACCAATCCACTCTTTTTATCAATCACTAAGGTACGCCTATTGGGACATTGTGAAGCATAGTGTCCCATGCCCAAACATTTGAAACACTTTACATCCTTAGTTCTAGTATATGCACCCTCAGGTTTTGGTATAGTTTTGCTCGGTTCTGCAGCCTCTTTACCCTTGGCACTAGGTTCGGCCCTAGGCTTTTTAAAGCCTCCACTGAAATCGCCTCTAGTCTTGTCAAAGCCTCCATCTCGCTTCTCATTCAGAACCCATTTTCCCTTCCATGCAGAAGTAGTCTGAGTACCAAATCTGGATGTTGACCTTTTCTTGAGTTGTCTTTCTACCTTGATAGCCATGTGAAGTATATCCTCTAAATCAACATAGTGATGCAACTCCACCATGTTTGCAATCTCTCTATTCAAGCCCCCTAAAAACGTACCATAGTAGCTTCTGCATCCTCAACTACATTTGCCATGATCATGGCAACTTCTATCTCGGTGTAATAGTCCTCAATACTATTGGTCCCCTGATACAGATGTTGTAGTTTCTGATATAATTCCCTATAGTAATGGCCAGGTATAAATCTCTTTCTTATGAGACCTCTAAGTTCTGCCCATGTCTGAACCAGTCTCTCATAATTTCTCCTCCGAGTAGAGACAAGTTGATCCCACCAAATCATAGCATAATCGGTAAACTCAATTGCTGCCAGATTGATCTTCTTCTCGTCTGAGTAGTGATGAAAATTGAAAATCAATTCTATTTTCTTTTCCCATTCTAAATAAGCTTCAGGATCATTCTTGTCGTGGAATGTTGGTATCTTGATCTTGATGCTACCTAGATCACCATCTACATCTCATCGTCTACCATATCCCCTCCTATCATAATCCCCTATTCTGGCATCAAATGCACCTCTATCATCAAACCGTCTATCCCTCATATCATTCCTCCTATCAAACCTCATATTAGGCCTCATATCATACCCAGGCTGAAATCTCTCCTCAACATCATCAAGACCATCAGAATCATCAAACTCATTTTCAGGTTCCTCTTCATCTGGCGGTACATACTGTGGTGTTACACGGTAATGTGGCACATTATGAGGTGGTGGTACATTCTGAGGTGGTGGTATATGCTAGGGTGGTGGTGCTCTAGGATCGCTACCAGTTTGAATACTCTCTACACTCTTGGACAATCTCTCCAAAGCAGTATTCATGTTCTCCATCATATCTGTAAATTTCCTATCCAAAGCCTCAAGCTTTTCATCAGTGGTTAGACCTGCCATCTCAACACTAAACAAACAGATTAAAAATAACAATAAAGTAAAGAAAATATGTAAATCCTCACAATCTCATGTGTTTACACTCGAATGATATCACTCCACTCGTGTTTGCACTCTATTGGCTTTTACCCGATACTGTGCTCACAATCACTACCTTTTACCACTCTTGAGTTCTTCCTCAATTCAAATGTGAATTACACTCAATCCAAGAATATAAAACCAAGTGTAGTCCTCAAGCTAGCATGAAACACAACGGACCCAATAATATATATATAGGGCAGACGGAAACAAAATGCGAGCAGGAATAGCAATGACGAAGACTCAATCAATAATACTTAAGCTAGAGTAATTAGAATAAAGAAGTAAACAATTAGCACAATGAAAAAAAAAATAAGCATGCAAATTCACGGTCGTATGCAATTTCGGGAGAAAATTTGGCACCTCTATAGAAATTTTGATGGAATACCCTCCACGGGCACCTAAATGATAATATGGAACAAACTAAATTCAACCAAAAAATTTCACTTTTTTACTTTTTTTTATAACGTCAGATGCTGATACTGTGATTCTGATTTCAGAGGTTGATTTAGGTTTTGATTTCAGAGACTGGTTTTCAGGGTCTGATTTTAGAGGCTACTGATCAGGGTCTGATTTCAGAGCCTACTGGTCAGGGTCTGATTTCAGAGCCTACTGGTCAGGGTCTGATTTCAGAGGCTACTGGTGGTCAAATTTCAGAGGCTACTGGTCATGGTCTGATTTCAGAGGCTACTGGTCAAGATCTGATTTCAGAGTCTGATGAAGGTCTGATTTTAGGGTCTGAATTCAGAGGCTATGTTTCAGGGTCTGATTTCAGAGGCTAAGTTTCAGGGTCTGATTTCAGAGTCTGAATCTGATGGTTTATTTATTTTTTCTTTTTTTTTCACACTTTACTAGGGTTTTAGAAACAAATCACACAGCCGCCAAAAACATGCTTATTTCTTCAACATGCGCTAAAGAACAGAATGTATATGACGAATTATATGAAGAACACAATAAAACCCAGATCCAGAAATAAACAAAGATTACAGACTGATATGAAGAAGAACAACAACAAAAACCTAGAACTGGAACATGATAAAAGATGAACTGATATGCATAAAATAATAAAACCAGATCCAGAAATAAACAAAACGAAAACAGAAACAAGATCTAACAAGAACTGAAACGAAAATAACAAAGAACGAACATAAAAACAGAATCAAACAAAAAGTAAAAATAGGAAAATCAGACCTTGGGACCCTGAGCTCTAGATACCAAATGACAAGAAACCCACTTGGATTCGAAATCCAAGCAAACCCCAAGCAACTGACAGAACCTCAAGAACCGTGAATTTGATTTTGTAGGAACAAAACCCTTCCAAGGCCACAAAGAAGACCCACAAAGAACTTGCCCTTGAGAACCTTTAAGATGATTCCTTGTAGTGTTTTGCTAGCAATGGAGACGCCACTAAGTTTGCCAAACTTAGATAAGTCGATTTTAACTTCGAAAGGGGAATCCCTCAATTACAACAATTTAGCCATAGCCAAAAAGCATAAAGCTGTAATATTCTCTCAAATTCGTTGATTGTCTTCAAAATGAAAAAGAAAGAAAACTTAAATAGTGTTACAAAGAGAAACCCTAAAGGCATAAAGACAACAATGCCCCTAAAGGCTAAATTACAAAAATACCAAAATCTTCAAGTCTTCAAAGGCCTGTGAAGCTTCATTCAAAACTGATTTGGGCCAAGTGAAGTGGTTTTGGGCCCTCTCTATTGAAGCCCACATGCGTCTCTATTTGTTTATTGCAATCGGCCATAAAACTCTGAACTAATCCTGTCATTGCTTCTCTGAGTCTTTTGGTCATCTGCCTCGTAATTGGCCCTTCTGGTACTTGTAATGGGTCTTTTGCTTTGTTGTCGGCCTGGATTATGTCATATTGGACCATTCCAGATACTTCAAAATGTTGGGGGGAGAGCTTATGAATTGGAGCTTCCACCCAACATGGATAGAATACACTCAGTTTTCCACGTGTCTATGTTATAGAAGTACCTACATGATGAATCTCATGTGTTGGAACCTCAGACAGTCGATATCCATCAAGACTTATCTTATTTGGAACAACCAATAGCGATAATGGGTAGAGAGATAAGAAAATTACGATCTCGATGGTTTCCCTTAGTCAAAGTGATTTGACAACATCACAATGAACATGAGGCTACATGGGAACCATGAGAAATCATAAGAGAGCAGTACCTCAACTCTTCGTGGATGAAGGTACATTCTATATCCTTAAAGGTATTGATTCGATGACGAATCATTTTAAGGGGGAGAATTTATAACAACCCGAAACTTTATAACAAAACCAAATGAAGTAACTATATGACTTAGATAAAAAATTTCCGAGTGTTAGCCGAAATTCTAGAGACGACTTGGTGGATAAACTTTAAACCAATTAAAAATTAACCATAAGGAAATGATTGAGCTATAAAGAGAAATTAAACAAGCTTAGCCCAAATTTTGGCCCAATAGGTGGTAGAAATACTAGCCTATGTCCTTATTTATTTTCTAGAAAATGCTACGACTTTTAAGGATTAATTAAAGAAACAAAAATCAAGAAAATAAAAACCATTATTTTTCCTTCTCTCTCTCTCTCGACCAAACCTTAGAAGCAACAAGGGAGTTGACACGAATCCAGTCACTCAAGGAATATTAGATGTCACGGCCAGTAACATGGTAGAGCCTTTGCAAGTTCCAACAGGGCCAATCATACGCTAGAAAGCTAAGAGATTAGAGACGTAATGGCAGGACTAACACAAAATGCCATGGCCGAGTGCGATAGATAACCCCATGGAATATTGACGTCACATGAGGGCTTCAATGGAGTGGGTCCAAAGCTATTTCACGTGGCCCAAGTCATTTTAGAAGACGCGCAATAGCCGATTTTGAAGATAGAAGCATTTTTGAAGAATTTGGCCATTTTATACCTTATATGTAATTCGGCCAAATGGACTTGTATTTTGACCTTTTTCTTGACATGTTGACTCTAGTTAGGCTATTTGTAACTTATTTAACTAGATCATTTGGGTAAAATTGGATTAGAACTAAGTTAGTTAGTTAAAGGACCTATTAGACATTCTTTAGAAAAGATGCCCATTTTGTTGACTTTTTGTTTTTGATCTTTTTGCCACTTACATAAAGATCTTGGAGAGGATATTTGTAATATTTAGTAAATGACTACTTAGGGCTTTAGCTTTATGTAGCTATTGGGTAGTTTTAGGACATTTTGGTCTTTTTACCTTTTGAATGGCATTTTAGTAAATTTACCTTATCCTATATATTGTAAACTTTGTCTTCTTCAATAAAAACTTACATATTTCGAATTTCTTCAAAGAAAAATGGCTATGGCCGAATTTCAAGCTTAAGGGAGGGATTCCTTTTTTTTTCAGCTTTGACTTATCTAAGACATGGCAACCTTGGTGGCGTCTCCGTGCTAGCAGAACACTGCAAGGAATGATCTTAAGGGTTCTCAAAGACAAGTTCTTTTTGGGTCTTTTTTGTGGCCTTGGAAGGGTTTTGTTCCTACAAAATCGAATTTGCGGTGCTTGGGATTCTATCCGTTGCGAGGGGTTTGCTTGGCCTTAAACATCCAAGTGAGTTCCGCGTCATGAGTAAAAATTTTCTTTCTTTTGTCTTCAACTTCAAAGATTAGTTAGTTTCCATTACCAGAATCTAAGCTTAAGTAGGAGAAAGAAGCTTTGAGATTCCATTGTTGAAGAAGGCATTTGAAATAAGGTAAGGATACTTTACCCAAATTTTGAAATTTTGAGCATTGAATAATGAATGTTTGTTATGAGTTATGGGTTGAAAGTAGTACGTTTATTATTGATTGTGTGTTGAGAAAATCATGTTTGGGAAATTCTAGGTATGTCACCTTAGTTGAAGCTTTAAGTGAGGATAATAAGGTTTGGTGGAGTTGGGATGTTAGAAGTATGGTATGATGATAAATTATATGTTGTAATTGTTTGTGGTTGTATTGGAATAAGGTATGAAGTTAACCATGAAAGAAATGAAAATTTGGTCCTGGAATTAGCTGTGCGTCGCGACGCCATTGGGCTTGCGTAACAAGATTTCTATCTGCCTCGACCCAGCCCAGGTGGGTGTTGCGACGCCCACACCATAACATCACGACGCGAGACCATTTTAGTTTATAAATTATTTTTAACTTTCCCCACTTCATTCAAAAGGCTAGAGGACACCCTATGATATTCGTACATGTTAGCGACACAATCGCGTAATGGATTTTGATGACGTCAACACTTGAAGTCTTCGACGCACTTAGCGAGATATTACAAAAAGATGTCGAAGCACGTTGGTGGTGAAGAGCGAGAATGTGAAGACTAGCGAAAAAACGAAGACAATATTGCTTAGTCTTAGCTTAGAACATTAAAATGTAATGTGAAGTGTTTATCTAAGTATCTAAGCTGATAAGACACATGCACATTCATATAGATGCATTGAGATCATGTGCAAAATATTTTAAACCTTCAAATCCTGCATTTTGTACTGTGACCGGCATACCGGAGCCATACCGGTGATCATACCGGTCTAATGCTCTGTTTTACAAGCTCTCTAGAACTCACACATTTCATATCGGTGTTATATCGATTATCATATCGGTCATACTTGGGATTTCATACATACTGGAACCGGTATGTATCAAACCAGTTATCATACCGGTGAGCAAAACCGGCACGGACCATATCGATCTATATACTGTTGTCCATACCGGTGAGCCTATTACTAAACATGCTTACTGGAACTGGCAAGGACCAAACCGGTCCCCCTACCGGCCTAACAGATATATTTAAAATGGTAATATAGACGTTAAAAGCCGTTACTATGCCAAACCGACATACCGGTGTCAAAGACCGGCATACCGGTCTCAGACATGGGAGTTGGGGGTTGCTTTGCATTTTATTATAAATAGAGCCCTAATTATTTTTTGCTAAGTTAGAGAACTTTCATACATCTTACAATAGAGCAAAAACAAGAGTGATTCATAAACCTTCATATTCATATACACTCACACATCAAGCTCTCACACACTACACCTTCATATACATTTATAGTGAGCTTAGATCACTTGGGTAGGCAACTCACACAATCTTCTTTATCTTTGTGAGTGCCCAAGTGTGTTTACAAACATCTTATTCAAAACACTTGTGGTTTGTGAAATCCCATCGTTTGGGTAATTGTAAAAGTTCGTGAGTGAGCCTATGTAGAAAACTCATTGTAGAGGTTTTTGAGTGAGCCTTTATCTAAAACTCAAAGTGTAAGGATTTGGAGTGAACCTTGTGTGAAACTCTTGGTTTCGGGTGAGCCATGACAAAACTCGATTGATAGAGAAAAGCTTCAAACGCAGTTTGAGGGAGTGGACGTAGGCATTGTTGGTCAAACCACTATAAATCACGGTGTTATTTCTCTATCCCTAACTCTTTACTTATTGCAAGTTTAATTATTTGTATATGCTTATTGAGTAGAAACTTGCATATAGGTTATATTGAAATAGAGAAAATCAACCTAAGCTTAATCGGTAAATCTAGTTAAAATCGGCAAAGATTTTAAATTCTGCATTATTAGACAATAACCCAATTCACCCCCCTCTTGGGAATATAGAGTTTGGTTATTGCATTGCTTATAGGTTATTTCAGTACCAAGATAGAAACACTTATGCACAGTATTTAGTGAGGGTAATTTAATCGGATTAAGAAGCCTAATTTAATTTCGAATCATATTTTACAACTCGTATATTCTAGGTTTATCCAAAATAGATACTCGACAGGAGCCGCAATCTCCCTTAGCGACGTGAAGCAGAGTTGACCAAACTTTAGAATCTGTGAGTGTGTGTTTTTCTTTCAAAGTTGAATTGTATTTACTTATGATTGATCGAGACTTATTTTTAAATGCTTTAGGATGCTAACCAAATTGATTTTCAAATATTTCTTAAATGAGAAAGCTTTGAGTAACTTTAAGATTTAAAAGCTTGAGTACATATGATTTTGGAGGCATGGGGGAAAAACCCACATCAACTCTAACTTATGGAATTGACGGACAATGACCGTGTACGCACGTAGTTCGGGGCTAGGGGACAACGATACGTAACGGCCCTAAAACCTAGTTTTATGGTCAGGTAGTAGCATGGATCAGCACTCCTGGCTCTAGTTCAGTGGCTTGGGGGATGGCAATACGTAATACCCTAAGACCACTAGTTAGGCGTATAAGGGGACGGCGATACATAACGCCTTCATGCATCAGGTTTTCAATAGTTCCAGAGTTTTTAAAAATAAAATATTTCAGAAATAGTTTTCTTAAGTTTAAAAGAAAAGAATTAGTTTCCAAACAAAGGATTTCAGAAATATTTTTGAGCTAAGATGATTTTAAACAGTTATACTGATACAGTTTCTTTGATTTTGTTGTTCCACTCACTGATTTTCATAGGACTCACCCCACCACATCCTAGTTCTTTTGCAGGATCCATCTTTTGGTGAGCCACGTGCAACTTTTGGAGACTC
Organism: Zanthoxylum bungeanum; assembly: GCA_019454045.1. Classification (NCBI taxonomy): domain Eukaryota; kingdom Viridiplantae; phylum Streptophyta; class Magnoliopsida; order Sapindales; family Rutaceae; genus Zanthoxylum; species Zanthoxylum bungeanum. Next base: position 29,292 of record SKCR01010559.1, on the reverse strand, counting down.
AGTTCGAGGACAAGAGTTATGCTGCAATCACTAGTTATAGGGTCCATCATTCCAGATCTATATTCATATAGAATGTAGTTCTTTGGGATTTCATTTTGATGTATTATAGATATATGATTGATGATGTGTATATGATAAATACTTTCTTATATGTATATATTTCATGATTATACATTTGTGCTAATTCTATGATTGCATGTGTAACTAGTTATAAAATTACATAGTATTATGATAAAAGCAAGTTTTCTATTGCATAAGTTATAGGTTTAGGTGACAGTGGGATCTGTTGCCTACCGGTAGCATTCTTGTAATGGGGATGTTATAGCCATCAATAATCAAAACGTGCAAATATTGATTGATCTGAAAAATATTTTTGCCAAAATCAATTCTGCATTGACCATTCATGAGAAATGAAAGTTTTATGCACAACCACAGCCAGACCTCGAGAGTCATCAAAACCCTCACGAAGATAGTTCTGGTAGTCAACACATAGACGAAGTCAAATTTGTTATTACTCTTCGCAGTGGTAAAGTCATCCACAAACCCATTCTTGAACCTTGTGGAGTTGAAAATAAGTCAGGTTCAAATGGTAATGAAGAGGTTGATGAACCATTACCTATCGTTGATGATAATGATTTTTCACATGCACCTCCATTTCCTCAAGCATTCAAAATAAAGAAATGGAACCATTCCCCAGAGATATATGAAATATTCAAACAAGTGAAGGTCAATATTCCTTTGTTAGATACCATATTATGCCAAATTTATGAAAGAATTATGCACCGTTAAAAGAAGACATCGGGTAAGAAAGAAAGTTTTTCTAGCCAAACAGGTAAGTTTCATTCTCTCAACCAATAATACATTAAAATACAAAGATCCTGGTTGTCCAACTATTTAATATATTATTGGAAATCACAAAATTGAACATGCATTTATTGATCTTGGAGCTAGTGTCAATTTGCTTCCATTTCGGTTTACCAACAACTTAATATTGGCGAGTTAAAACCAACTTCAATTATTCTTTTACTTGCCGATAAATCAGTCAAGACAACGAAAGGAATTGTGGAAGATATGTTATTACAAGTCGATAAATTCATATATCTTGTGGATTTTATTGTCTTGGAAACACAACCTGTAGCAGACAGTTACAAGCCAATTCCTGTAATACTTGGTCGTCCATTTTTAGCAACAGCTAATGTCTTAATAAATTGCATGAATGGAATCATGAATTTGTGCTTTGGCAATATGACGTTGAAGCTTAATATTTCAACATGTGCAAACAACCATACGATGAGGACAGTGAAAATGAGACATAGAACTAATTGAACCAATTGTGGAGGAATATATTCATGGGAGTTTATCTGATCCTATGGAAATTTGTACAGTTAATTTTCTTGAATCAAGTACGTAATTAGATTCATATATTTCTAATGATTTTTTACTTGATTCTACACATGTAATAGAAGACGATGGAGAGAAATAAAATTTTGAGGAACTAAAAACACTTAAAGACGAGAAAAAAGAGGAAGCACCTAAATTGGAATTAAATAATTTGCCAGAAGGATTAAAGTATGCTTTTCTTGGAGATGAACAAACTTACCCTCTGATAATTTCTTCTTTTCTCACAAGCGATCAAGAAGGTAAGTTATTTGTTTTGAAAGAACATATACAAGGAATTAAATGGACTTTAAAAAATTTAAAAGACATTAATCCTTTAAAATACACACGCAAAATACATTTAAAATATAATGTCATGACACATCAACCACATAAAAAAAAGGTTAAACCCTTATAAGAAAGATGTGGTTAAAACATGAGTCCTTAAATTTCTTGATCCATTCATCTCTTACATACCTAGTTTGGAGAAAAAAATCTATGCTAAGAAACGAATAGCTAAACAATTAAGTGTTTATTATAAATACGTACGTTGGACTTACAACACTTGTTGTCGTTCTTTAAGAATGATGTCTAATAATCCCGAAGAAAAAAATCAACTCATTATAGATGGCTTGAGTAAGGAATTATTAGATATTATATCATTGACTCTCGAGACGCAACCTATGGATTTTATAAACTGATTCGCAATTTATATATATAATTTCAAAAAAGAAAGAAAACAATACAGTCTTGGGAATCTGACTTTAAAAGACCATATTTGTCAATTTATAAGAAAATTAGATGGGAAGCATATCTCCGACCCATAGAGGGCGTTCAAGCCATTACTGGACGTAAAACCAGAGGACAATGTGAGTCACAATCACAACTATCAGTACATATAATTTACTATTTTGATTTCATTTTATTGTTTTAATATGTAACCTTTCTTTTAGATTGAATTGTCAAATCCACACTAACCATATGATGTTTTCTAAACTCCATTTCTTCTTATTCAGATATTGAGGACAATGTCTCAATTTAGTTGGCATGAGGGGATAGTTGACTAGATAGTTTTCATTTTTATGTTTCATTATTGTGTTTTTCTTTTAAAAAAAATATTCTTGTTTTTGTGTTGTTGTTTTATGTAAAAAAAAATTTTATTTTTATATTATTTTTGCTTTGTTGTGATAATTGACTAGATAGCTTTCGTTTTATGTTTCATTATTGTGTTTTTCTTTCAAAAAAAAATATTTTCGATTTTGTGTTGTTGTTTTATGTAAAAAAAAAACATTTTTTATATTGTTTTTGCTTTGTTTTTATTTTGTGTGTTAAAAAAAATATTTTCTGTTGATTTTATTTTGGGTTTTTTTTTTAAAAAAAAATAAAATCTACACACAAACCAACCATAAATTTTTTACTAACCAAGTGGAATTGTTGTTCAGAGATGGTAGTGTAAGGAGCTTTCGCTCGTGAGACACATCTCAATGTTTCGTAAAAAGTTATTTTTGTACCATTCTTTTTGAATTATTTAAATTTATGAATTCTCTATAATATTGATTAAATTTGATCTTCATATGCCCATTTGATAGGTATTATCAACATACATAGTAATATATGATTATGGGTTGTAAGTGAAAATCTTATAATATGCAGTTCTCTAGTTTGTTGGAGGTAGCACCTAAAGGCAGTGGAATTTTTGTTTTTATTCAAAAAAAAAAAAAACTAACCATGCTTTACTTAATAACCAGACATTTTACCTCAGCAAGCAGTGATTGTTCGCATAAAACAATAGAGCTTGAGTTGTTTTTATTAAAAAAATATGTGTGAATAGATATGATTTTGTAGCCTCTCTAACTCTGGTAATTAAGTATGTAGGGATGTTTTAACACTTAGTGCCTTAAGGCTAACTGGGCTAGGAGTCACTGACCCAAAGCTCGTTACAAGAGTTAAAGAGAAAGCTTAAGGAAATCAGACACTTCTTCTTTTAACATCTGAGATCCGCGTAATTATGTCTGTATAGGTGTCTTAATACCTAGTGCCCTAAAGCCAAATGGTTTAGGAGTCACTGACTCAAAGCTCGTTACAAGGGTTAAAGATGTATTATTATTTAAAAAAAACTATTTTTTGTATATAAATAAATTGTCATTGCCAAAAGGTGTGAATTCTGATATAACTTTAGGACAAAAATATTACTACATTTTCAACAAGACTTGTGAATATTGTGGGCACAATGAATTGATTGATACTTTCTCTTATGAGTGTATGGAATAAGGGTAAAAAGTATAGGATAATTTACTTATTTGATAATTTAGAAAGAAATAAAATGATTATTAACTTGGATAAGAATTTTTAGTTTTCGCTTAAATTACTAGGGACGAGTAATAAGCTGGTTAGGGGGTGTGATGAACACTAAAAAATATACGTTTATTAAAAAGAAAAGTAATTATTTTACACTTGTAGTTTCATTAATCCCTTTAATTTAGCACATTTATGAAATAATAATTAAATTTATGTTTTATATATTTTTATTGTGATTTTTATTTCTTATCTAGTTAAAATAATACTTTAGATGCATAACTAGAAAAATGGACGTGACATTTGGATTTTGCAAAATGATCAACAAAAATCAAAAAAAAGGAAAAAAAAATTAGTAAAAGTTTATTTTTTGTATTTGATTTGAAATGTTGTAATTCATAATTGAGGGTTGAGTACTTCTACTATAAATAGAGGTGCCCACCTCTCATTTTCTTCATGCTTCTTTTATTTTCTCTCTTGAAGAATTTGAAAGAAGTGTCTTGTATGTTTTATTTTCTTGTAATTTCATTTTTCTTTTAGTAATAAAATTATGTTGGAATGTTGATTTGGAATGTTGTAATTCATAATTGAGGGTTTAGTACTTCTACTATAAATAGAGGTGCTCACCTCTCATTTTTTTTTTCTTCATGCTTCTTTCATTTTCTCTCTTAAAGAATTTGAAAGAAGTGTCTTGTGTGTTTTATTTTCTTGTAATTTCATTTTTCTTTTAGTAATAAAATTATGTGTGTTTTTATTCAAAGCATGAATAGTTAATTCCATTCTGCTGGAGTAAAGGGTGAAACTCTAAATATGAAGAATATAAATTAATGTTATTTATATTATAATATGTGAATTGTAATATAAAAACTAATATTTAATATGCTATTATATTTGAGGGTGTCTTGATTCGCTGTAGACAATCAAATATTAGTTGGCACAGTTAATACTTTACCTCAATTATATGAGAGAGTAATTTAATTTTGGACTAATTATTGACAAGTTTTGTTATCGCCTTTATGACTGGTTTTATATATTTGACATGATTGAGTACTTAACTTGACTTGTTATAAACAAATGTTATCACCGCTGTAGGCATTGTATTTTTGCATGTGAAACCCGATGATGAGTCTCATTTGGAGGCACTACCTTTTGAGTCACGGAAGCCGCGGGAAACGGATATCGGAAGGGGAAATTCAGAATAAACAAGGTTCACTGTTTTCGTTCGTGCTGCATTCGTGTATTCGTTCGAACGTCAAGCAGATTGCGGGCGTTTGTGTCGCGTTCGAGGAAGCGTTCGAACGGTGTCGGTAATTCTGGTTTTGCTGCTAGCCTCAACCCAAGCCCAATTAGCCCACCAAGCCCATAAGACACATCCTAATTAAATCAAATATTAATTAAATTAAAAGTCAATTAAATAAAATATTTAAACCATTTACCAATTAAATAAAACATAAAATAAATCATACCTAATCTAAACCAATCAAATATAATCATACCAAGTTAAAATCAATCAACCAATATATTATTCCCAAACTTAAAATATTGTATGCCTAATCAACATAAACTAAATATTCAACATTCCCTATCTAGCCAAGATTTGTCCCCCCTCAATCTTTGACTTCCCTAATCCAACACCAAATCAAATCCCTTTCCTTGTCAAGCCTAACCCTTTGCCTATAAAAAGAACCCTTCACCAACCTTCAAAACCCTAGCTAGCTAGCTCATACACAACACACAGGAAAATTACAGGAAGAACACACCCAAAACAGTAAGCAAAAGAATACAGAGGAAACGGCAGCGAAACCACAAGGAAACAGCAGCAAAACGGACTCGAAACAGTAGCTTGAGCGGCAAAACAGCGAAGGAAAAGGCAAACCAGTGAACCAGAAAAGTTGCGGAGCTTTACCCCTTCCGATCTTCGTGAAACGCGAGTCCGAGAGATGACTTAAAAGGTTAGACCTGAGGGTACTTTTCACACTCATCTTATTTGATTTTTTTATTTATTTTGATTGTATTTTACTTGTTTGTTAAATCTTGTTTGTGTATGATGTGTGTTGTGGGTATTGGATGAATGGAAGAGTGTAGTCTCTTGTGGTATATAGGATGGAAACCCAGACGTAAATTCCGTAGCCGAATCCGAATGGACGGTAGTGCGGTCTGTACTTGGGACACAACTCCACGTACCGCTTGAGTAAACGGCACCCTCTTTTGTTTTGTGTTGCTTTTGTTTATTTTTCGTCACTTGAATTCTGTATGTTGTTTATTTATGCATGATTCAATCGAGCGCATGGGCTTAGTAAGTGGAATGAAAAATCCCCTATGGGGAGGGGTTAAAGCCCTTTACCACGATGTCTTGCCGCGCCGGTTGATGTGTGTTCGGTTGGATGTAAGATACGTTCAATCGGGCATATTTAGTTTGATATTATTTTCTTTATCTTTTTATGCATGGTTCAATCAAGCGCATGGGCTTAGTGAGTTAGTCCAAAGGTCCTCTATTTGAGAGACGAAGAGCCTAAAAGGCCACCTTTGTGACATTACTTCGCCGCGCTGGACGAAGTGTGTTTGGTTGAATGTACGTTCAATTGGGCATACGAAGTCCTACATTTTTATTGTCTTTATTTCATGTGTTGTGATGTGACGCGCATGGGCTTAGTATGTTGGTCTAAATGTCCTCTTTGAGAGACCAAGAGCCCCAAAAGGCCACCTTTACGGCAGTACTTCGCCGCGCCCCTTTATTTTGTTGTTTATGTATTGCGTCCCATTTCATGCATCAGGTCTATTCCCGTTCGAACGCGTTTACGAACGCAACTCGAACGCGCATGCATTTTGCCTTATCATGCATCAGGTATCATTTCCGTTCGAACGCGTTCATGAACGCCATACAAACGTGAGCATTCTGTTTCATTTCTGTTCGAACGCGTTAACAAACGCCATACAAACGTGAGCATTCTGTTTCATTTCCGTTCGAACGCGTTATCAAACGCCACACGAACGCGAACCTTCTGTTTACCGTTCGAACGCGTTTACGAACGCTACACGAACGCGCACACACTGAACTGAGTCTGTTTTATCATATTCATGCATAATTGCCTCTTGGTTGATCTTTCTTGTATTATGTAGCCAATCATATTATTTGTATTCCTGCATGTATCCATTCTATGTGTTCTTGGGATGATATTCAAGCATGATTAGGCTGTTAGCATGTTATTTGGTTAATAGGTTCATGAGATAGTACTCAAGCATGATTAGGTTGTTCTTAGTTTTCCATATCATATGATCGAGAAATGTTCATGAGATTGCCATGTGATGTTGCATGTTGTGATGACTAATTCCCTGCATGTAGAGTTAGAAGCATGATACTCTTGGAAATAAGTGTTACTTAGGCCTGATTAAATTATTACACAAATCCTTTCATTACAAGTGACATAAGTAAGGGACCATTCCGAACCCAACGGTTTGAGGTCTTCCCTTGCGAGGGGTGAGTGCGGCCTTAAATCACATTTTCCCGGTTCACACCGGGTGGCGACTCTATGTTATTTCGTACTCCCAACTAGGCCGCGAGCCTAGAACAACGTCGCCCAAGTTCTGTTGTCCACAGTCTGGCGACTCCACTGGGGATAGAGAATCGGCCCCGAAATATTGACTTGTGATGTTTGGATTTATGTTTTAATTGACCGTGTCTATAGTGGATAAAGTGAGGGTTTAATCAAAGGCATTTTGAGGCTAGGTAATGGTTTGGTGTCTTCCTTGATTCACTACCTTTCTAGAGGGAAAGCTGTGAAGGCACCTAGATAGCCATATACTCGTATCCTATTGTGATGGACTAATTTGGAGGACTCGTTGTTTATTCCTGACAACAAGCGATAAGAGCCTAAGAGGCTTGGGTATTTAAGTTAGCCTCGCTCCACCTTCCCTCTGGGGGATCTACAACGGGAAATCCATTTGACAGTCTGTCACACACCATAGCTCATTGGCACGTACCTTAGTGTATAAAAAAGGGTGCGCTCACTTGGTTGCTCGAAACCTTGAGTGGGGAGACCTAGTTGTGGGCAATCCTTCGCCGGTGAGAGCCTTTATCTATACTCTTGCTAACCCACCCATAGACCGGGTTGGCTAAAGTAACAATATTTCCTTGAATATGTGCTTGTGGACCATCCTCATTTGGATGCAGTTGGACTATTGTCAGAAATGCGGGCTTGTTGGGCCATTTAAACTGGGGCAAGTTCGCACCTTATGACTATTAGGCCCAAAGCTTCTGAAATGTCGATGGGCCATTGTGTAGAAATTATTATGTCATGTTTGCATCATATTTCTTATATGCTTGTGTTTGGGAACATCATCGTTTGGATCCAGTTGGACCATTTGTCATGGGATATGGGCTTGTTGGGCCATTTAAACTGGGACAAGAACGTATTTCATGACTATTGGGCCAAAGGCTTCTAAGTGATTGATGGGCCACTTTGTGATTGTGTTCGGAACGTTACCATTTGGATTTAGTTGGGCTCCTTGCCATGAGATGTGAACTCGTTGGGCCATTTAAACTGGGACGAGTTCACTCCTATGACAGTTGGCCCAAAAACTTCTAAAATGATGATGAGCCGGTTTGTGTGAAAATTTTAATGAGTTGATATATTTCTTGTATCGCATGCATATCATGCATCATATGCACCTCATGCATACATGCACCATGTTAACCTCATTTTTGTCTTGAAAGCCATCATAGATACCCGTTGGTTAGGGAAGAGGACAGACTTGTCAAAAGACCAAGCAGCCACCAAGAGTACTGGCAGAAGACCTAGCCCAACGGGATAGGAAACCCAATCATGCATGCATGCATACACGTAACATATTTGCATCCTTTTTGTGTTTGTTCTGTTTTGTAATAACAGGTTTCAAAAGAGAAAAAAAAAGCGTCAAAAGACAAACCAATCAGGAACATCGAAAGTACTGTATCAGTCTGGGGGCGAGGCCCGTATCAGTATCAGTCTTGGGGCGAGGCCCGTATCAGTATCAGTCTTGGGGCGAGGCCCGTATCAGTATCAGTCTAGGGGCGAGGCCCATATCAGCAGTATCAGTCTTGAGGCGAGGCCCATATCAGTATCAGTCTGGGGGCGAGGCCCATATCAGCAGTATCAGTCTTGGGGCGAGGCCCATATCAGTATCAGTCTGGGGGCGAGGCCCATATCAGCAGTATCAGTCTTGGGGCGAGGCCCATATCAGTATCAGTCTTGGGGCGAGGCCCATATCAGTATCAGTCTGGGGGCGAGGCCCATATCAGCAGTATCAGTCTTGGGGCGAGGCCCGTATCAGTATCAGTCTGGGGGCGAGGCCCATATCAGCAGTATCAGTCTGGGGGCGAGGCCCATATCAATATCAGTCTGGGGGCGAGGCCCATATCAGCAGTATCAGTCTGGGGGCGAGGCCCATATCAGTATCAGTCTTGGGGCGAGGCCCGTATCAGTATCAGTCTGGGGCGAGGCCCATATCAGCTGATCAGTCTGGGGGCGAGGCCCATGTCAATATCAGTTTAGGGCGAAGCCCACATCAGTCTGAGGGCGAGGCCCATGTCAATATCAGTTTAGGGCGAAGCCCACATCAATCTGCGGGCGAGGCCCACATCAGCATCAGTCTGGGGGCGAGGCCCGCATCAGTATCAGTTTGGGGTTGAGGCCCACATCAGTATCAGTTTGGGGATGAGTTCCAGGGCCGAGGCCTACATTAGTATCAGTCTAGGGGCGAGGCCCACATCAGTATCAGTTTTGGGGATAAATCCAGGGCCGAGGCCCACATTAGCAGAATTTTGGAATGAATCCAGGGAATGAATCCCAGGGCCGAGGCCCACTCAGCAGAATCCTGGAATGAATCCAGGGAATGAATCCCAGGGCCGAGGCCCGCATCAGCAGAATTTTGGAATGAATCCAGGGCCGAGGCCCACATCAGCATCAGTTTGGGGCGAGGCCCGTATTAGCATCAGTATCAGTCTTGCCGGGTATGGCATTCTGGGGCGAGGCCCACATTACATCAGATCAGTTCTGCCGAGAATGGCACTCCGAGAATGGAGATATAGTCCGGGAATGGACAGCTCGGGAATGAGCACGCCGGGAATGGCACTCCGAGAATGGAGATATAGTCCGGGAATGGACAGCTCGGGAATAAGCACGTCGGGAATGGCACTTCGAGAATGGAGATATAGTCCGGGAATGGACAGCTTGAGAATGAACAAGCCGGGAATGGCAATCCAAGAATGGAGCAGAGTTCGAGAATGAACAAGCCGGGAATGGCACTCCAGAATGGAAAACAGTTCGAGAATGAACAAGCCGAGAATGGCAATCCAAGAATGGAGCAGAGTTCGAGAATGAACAAGCCGGGAATGGCACTCCAAGAATGGAAACACAGTTCGAGAATGAACAAGCCGAGAATGGCAATCCAATGATGGAGCAGAGTTCAAGAATGAACAAGCCGGGAATGGCAATCCAAGAATGGAGCAAAGTTCAAGAATGACAAGCCGGGAATGGCACTCCAGGAATGGAAATACAGTTCAAAAATGAACAAGCCGGGGATGACACTCCAAGAATGGAAGCATGGTTCAGAAATGGACCACTCTATTATCAACAACGGTTCGGAAATGAACCACTCTCATATCAGTAATGGTCTGGAAATGGACTATCTCTCATCAGCAACGGATCGAAATGGACCATCATCTCATCACTTGCCGAAAATGGCACTCCGAAAATGGAGCAACGGTTCGGAAATGGACCATTATCACATCTCTCCGAAAATGGCACTCCGGAAATAGAGCACGGTTCGAAATGGACCATCATCTCATCTCGCCGAAAATGGCACTCCGAAAATGGAGCACGGTTCGAAATGGACCATCATCTCATCTCGCCGAAAATGGCACTCCGAAAATGGAGCAACGGTTCGGAAATGGACCATTATCATATCTCGCCGAAAAAGGCACACTCCGAAAATGGAGCATGGTTCGAAAATGGACTACTTTCACATCTCGCCGAAGTGGCACTCGAAAATGGAGCACGGTTCGGGAATGGACCAAGGAAGGCCTAACCCAACGGAATAAGAAAACTCCTGCATGCATGCATACACGTAACCTATATTGCATATTTTTGTGATTGTTCTGTTTTGTGTAAACAAATGTTGAAGACGGAAAAGAGTGAGCAGTAAGCCTCACATTATATCAGCTTGGGGGCGAAGCCCATATCGGCTGAGGAGCGAGGCTCCACATCACATTATATCAGCTTGGGGGCGAAGCCCATATCGGCTGAGGAGCGAGGCTCCACATCACATCATATCAGCTTGGGGGCGAAGCCCATATCGGCTGAGGAGCGAGGCTCCACATCACATCATATCAGCTTGGGGGCGAAGCCCATATCGGCTGAGGAGCGAAGCTCCACATCACATCATTTTGCAGGCGAGGCCCACATCATCAGCAGTATCGAGATGTGTCTCAGGATCGAGGTCCACTGTAGTATCAGCTCAGCTCGAGACAGCTAGCTAGCCAGGTAAGTAAAAAAATGCATTGCATAGACTTTGATATGACTGTCACTGTCACACACTGCACAAGCCCCATCAAAGTGGGGGCGACTGTAGGCATTGTATTTTGCATGTGAAACCCGATGATGAGTCTCATTTGGAGGCACTACCTTTTGAGTCACGGAAGCCGCGGGAAACGGATATCGGAGGGGAAATTTAGAATAAACAAGGTTCACTGTTTTCGTTCGTGCTGCGTTCGTGTATTCGTTCGAACGTTAGACAGATTGCGGGCGTTCGTGTCGCGTTCGAGGAAGCGTTCGAACGGTGTCGGTAATTCTGGTTTTGCTGCTAGCCTCACCCAAGCCCAATTAGCCCACCAAGCCCATAAGAGACATCCTAATTAAATCAAAATTAATTAAATTAAAAGTCAATTAAATAAATATTAAAAACCATTTACCAATTAAAAAAACATAAAATATAATCATACCTAATCTAAACCAATCAAATATAATCATACCAAGTTAAAATCAATCAACCAATATATTATTCCCAAACTTAAAATATTGTATGCCTAATCAACATAAACTAAATATTCAACATTCTCTATCTAGCCAAGATTTGTCCCCCCTCAATCTTTGACTTCCCTAATCCAACACCAAATCAAATCCCTTTCCTTGTCAAGCCTAACCCTTTGCCTATAAAAAGAACCCTTCACCAACCTTCTCAACCCTAGCTAGCTAGCTCATACACAACACACAGGAAAATTACAGGAAGAACACACCCAAAAATAGTAAGCAAAAGAATACAGAGGAAACGGCAGCGAAACCACAAGGAAACAGCAGCAAAACGGACTCGAAACAGTAGCTTGAGCGGCAAAACAGCGAAGGAAAAGGCAAACCAGTGAACCAGAAAAGTTGCGGAGCTTTACCCCTTCCGATCTTCGTGAAACGCGAGTCCGAGAGACGGCTTAAAAGTTAGACCTGAGGGTACTTTTCACACTCATCTTTATTTGATTTTTGTTATTTATTTTGATTGTATTTTACTTGTTTGTTAAATCTTGTTTGTGTATGATGTGTGTTGTGGGTATTGGATGAATGGAAGAGTGTCGTCTCTTGTGGTATATAGGATGGAAACCCAGACGTAAATTCCGTAGCCGAATCCGAATGGACGGTAGTGCGGTCTGTACTTGGGACACAACTCCACGTACCGCTTGAGTAAACGGCACCCTCTTTTGTTTTGTGTTGCTTTTGTTTATTTTTCGTCACTTGAATTCTGTATGTTGTTTATTTATGCATGATTCAATCGAGCGCATGGGCTTAGTAAGTGGAATGAAAAATCCCCTATGGGGAGGGGTTAAAGCCCTTTACCACGATGCTTTGCCGCGCCGGTTGATGTGTGTTCGGTTGGATGTAAGATACGTTCAATCGGGCATACTTAGTTTGATATTATTGTATTATCTTTTTATGCATGGTTCAATCAAACGCATGGGCTTAGTGAGTTAGTCCAAATGTCCTCTATTTGAGAGACGAAGAGCCTAAAAGGCCACCTTTGTGACATTACTTCGCCGCGCTGGACGAAGTGTGTTTGGGTTGAATGTACGTTCAATTGGGCATACGAAGTCCTACATTTTTATTGTCTTTATTTCATGTGTTGTGATGTGACGCGCATGGGCTTAGTATGTTGGTCTAAATGTCCTCTCTTTGAGAGACCAAGAGCCCAAAAGGCCACCTTTACGGCAGTACTTCGCCGCGCCCCTTTATTTTGTTGTTTATGTATTGCGTCCCATTTCATGCATCAGGTCTGTTCCCGTTCGAACGAGTTTACGAACGCAACTCGAACGCGCATGCATTTTGCCTTATCATGCATCAGGTCTCATTTCCGTTCGTTCGAACACGTTCACGAACGCCATACGAACGTGAGCATTCTGTTTCATTTCTGTTCGAACGCGTTAACAAACGCCATACGAACGTGAGCATTCTGTTTCATTTCCGTTCGAACGCGTTATCAAACGCCACACGAACGCGAACCTTCTGTTTACCGTTCGAACACGTTTACGAACGCTACACGAACGCGCACACACTGAACTGAGTCTGTCTTATCATCATATCATGCATAATTGCCTCTTGGTTGATCTTTCTTGTATTATGTAGCTAATCATATTATTTGTATTCCTGCATGTATCCATTCTATGTGTTCTTGGATGATATTCAAGCATGATTAGGCTGTTAGCATGTTATTTGGTTAATAGGTTCATGAGATAGTACTCAAGCATGATTAGGTTGTTCTCAGTTTTCCATATCATATGATCGAGAAATGTTCATGAGATTGCCATGTGATGTTGCATGTTATGATGACTAATTCCTGCATGTAGAGTTAGAAGCATGATACTCTTGGAAATAAGTGTTACTTAGGCCTGATTAAATTATTACACAAATCCTTTCATTCAAGTGACATAAGTAAGGGACCATTCCGAACCCAACGGTTTGAGGTCTTCCCTTGCGAGGGGTGAGTGCGGCCTTAAATCACATTTTCCCGGTTCACACCGGGTGGCGACTCCATGTTATTTCGTACTCCCAACTAGGCAGCGAGCCTAGAACAACGTCGCCCAAGTTCTGTTGTCCACAATCGCCTTTATGGCTGGTTTTATATGTTTTGACATAATTAATTCCTGAAGAAGTAAATGAACTGGGTAATAATGATAATTTATATATTAAAAAGTAAGATTTCTCTATTTTAAATTATTAAGAGTGGATCCCTTAACCCCATCATTTTAATTTATTGTTATATCTCAATTTAAAAAGTGCCCATCACTTTAATCAAGTCTTTTTATTTTTATTCGAATTGTTATTTTATTTTACTAAATTTTATTACCTGTGGATCGACCCCGGACTAACGGGTTTATTTTATTACTTCAACACTCTTATACTTTAGAGAAAAGAACCATTTTGTGAGTGTATCAGTAATCTCTGATCCTGTATCAATCAATGCACAAGTTGTAACATTGGTATCTATAAATTCTATCGGGATATAGACAAATAATGATTATTCCCTTATTTTATGACAAAATATGGTTTCACCCTTATTTGTGAATTCAAAACCTTTTTTTTATATATATAAAAGTTAAACATTTTAAGCCTCATAATCGCATCACCCGATTTCATATTAATGTTATAAAATTAATTTAAAAAATCTATTAAATAAAAATCATATTATAATAAAAATACATGTTATAATTTTTTAAAGATTTTTATTATAATTAGAAAACATTTATATTATCCTATTAAATAAAAACACGATTAAATTATCAAAAAATTAACCTAATTTGTATTTATAATTTTTTATTATAAAATTATAAAATTAAAATAATAAATTATTAACATAAGAAACCTATTACAATTTAAAAAAAACAATATATTATTAAAGTAAGAAACATTAATTTAATTAATTAATTAATATTTTAATTATTATTTTTAAATTATAAAATTAAAATAAAGAAACATATTATACTAAGAAAATATATTATAATATCTCATTAAAATAAAAAATATACGCGACACTTAATTTTACAATTAACATCTATAATTAATTTTTTTTATTATTAAATATAAAATTAAAATATCTTTATAATTAATTTTGTATTAAATAGAAAACCTATTATAATAAAAATATATATTAAAATTTTATAAGAAATTTTTTATAATAAGAAAACATATTATACTATCATATTATAATTAAAAAATACTATTAAATTAGTAAATCTATTAAATAAAGATTCTATATAACAAAAAAAATATTATAATATTCAAAGAATTTTCGAATAATTTCAATACCTAAAATATACACAAAGTATGGGTTTGTGCTAGTTCCTATAAAATTAATTAGGGTCCGCTTAATGTTAGTAAAATGGAGCGAGTGCACAAATAAAACACAGCGCAGCGCGTGAGAGGAGACCAGGCTTCGTGTTTTTCTCCACGACTCAAATCAGGGGAGACTTCACTTGCGTTCCCCGGAGTAAGTAATATTTATGGCAATGTGAAGGTATGGATCACGTGGTACCACCAACGAATTAGAATATGACATGTATAATTTAATATCTATTTTTTAATTTTTTAACATACGTGACAATTGATGATTGGCTTGTTGCATGGATGACATGGTCCTATTATTGCATGGTAGATTTTCTCGTTCCCCCGCTCCTCCCTCTCTACATACAATCTCTCACGCCATTAATAAAATCCAAATTTAATCTCCAGTTTTCTTACATACATGTGTGTTTCTGTGTGTGCATATATATAAATAATATTTTATTATTTATTTACGTAATTTCCTGCTAATATCGTCACAACACTCATTCAAGCTCTCATATTGTTTCTGAACTTAGATTCATCTTCCATTCGTTATGCTAGTAGTAAAACGATGTCGTTTCCGAGACGGAGATAGCTGGAATGAGAGATTAGATTACAAAAAACACACACAAAAATGCGAACGCTTTGCGACGTGTGTGAGAGAGCGGTGCTTGCGATTCTTTTCTGCGCTGCTGACGAGGCTGCTCTTTGCCTCTCTTGTGACGAAAAGGTAACAAAACAAATTGTGTGATGGTGTTTTCCGGGGGCACTATGTCATTTTTAAGCAGCACGACAGGGGTAAAAGGGTAATTCCCTTATTGGTCCGGATCATTAATACCGACCCGACCACATGAGTCAGGGGCCGAGCACTTAAGATCGTTGACCCGACCACTTAAAGATTGGATGACCGGGCAATTATCAGGTCGACAACAGCACTCTCAGTACAAAAAACTATTGTGACCGACCTCATGAAGACCGACCATATAGCGAGGCGTGCTCCTGAAGATAACACCCTATCATTGTGGATAAGATGACAAGTTATCCTATTTTCATGAGGAAAACTGGTGAGTTAATATCCTAATATGATAAATGAAGTAAAGGTAGTTTTGATTAGGAATCCTTATGGGAAAAGAGAACAGTTTTGACTAGGAATCCTTATGGGAAACGAAATTGTTTCAACTAAGAAATTCTTGTACAAATAGGAATATGATTTCTACACTATTATAAATAGGAGGGTAGAGCATAGGTAAGGGGGAGAACAAGTTGAAGGTTAAAAGTGGGCATCAGAATCATCAAGCCCTGACTTGTAAACACAAAAAAGATCCGAGAAGCATATTTCAGTAATAAAAAGTATCATCCTGTTTGTGCCCGTGGACGTAGGTCGGACCAAGATCCGCCGAACCACGTTAAATCTCCTTGTTGATTGGTGTGTTTATCTGTTTTTTGCTAAGTTTGCCTTTGGTCCCCCATAACCAAACAAATTCACTATTGAAGGAGGATTTCCTCGGGAGTGATATTCCCATTTTACCCTGAGACCAAAATCCGCCGTCAACAGTTGGCGCCGTCTGTGGGGAACGCAACAAAAAGCAGCTCGCGTAGTAAGACGATGGCAGAAGATGGAAATCACCGATCGTCAGGGATTTCACCAGATAGTTCGGGAAATCCAGGATAAAGGTCTGTTGGCCGAGCCTAATTTGAGGAGGTTCCCGATTAAGGAGGGAAATAGTAGGGCATACTGTATCTACCATGACGTAAGGGGACATGCCACGAATGGGTGCAGAGACCTGCGGGAGCAGGTGGAAGACTTGGTGAAAGAAGGCTATCCCAGTGTGTACATAGACCATTCGGCTTTTGAGGTCGACCAAGTTGATAGCGGAAGTCATCCGGTCGGATGCGTGGAATGTTGAGATGCAGAGAGGATGTATTAAGAAGAGCCTTGCTTGTAGTGACCCTTGTAGAGTTGCAAGAAAGGCAACATATCCCCAAAAAAGGTGAGTAAAACCTCTTCTGACTTAGGTTGACATTTGATTATGCTTGTTTGTTATGGCTCACACAATGGTTTTGATATTTATTTTACGGCTCGGGTCTGCTCTTGTACCGCCGAGTCTGTTTTGTTGATATATATTTTACGGCTCGGGTCTGCTCTTGTACCGCCGAGATCGATGTTTCTTCCTGGCTCGGGTCTGCTTTTGTACCGCCGAGACCGATGTTTATTTCCGGCTCGGGTATGCTCTTGTACCGCGGAGACCGATGTTTCTTTCCGACTCGGGTCTGCTCTTGTACCGCCGAGATCGATGTTTCTTCCTGGCTCGGGTCTGCTCTTGTACCGCTGAGGCCGATGTTTATTCGGCTCGGGGCTGGATTTCGTTCCGCCGAGGCCGTTTGGTTATTCGGCTCGGGGCTGGATTTCGTTCCGCCGAGGCCGCTTGTTATTCGGCTCGGGGCTGGATTTCGTTCCGCCGAGGCCACTTGTTTATTCGGCTCGGGGCTGGATTTCGTTCCGCCGAGACCGCTTGGTTAATCGACTCGGATCTGGATTTTATTCCATCGAGGCCTTATGGTTTATTCAGCTCGGGGTCGGGTTACGTCCCACCGAGTCGGCTTCTTTGGACTGGGGATGTAACATTCCCCCAGAGCCAAGTCTTTCTTTCAGCTCGGGGTCGGGTTACGTCCCACCGAGTCGGCTTCTTTGGACTGGGGATGTAGCATTCCCCCAGAGCCAAGTATTTCTTCAGCTCGGGGTCGGGATACGTCCCACCGAGAGACTTATCATCGGCATGGGATCGAAGCATCTCCCACATGGTCGGCCCTCTATTGGTCTGGGGAGGTAACATTCCCCCAGAGCCAAATGTTCTTCTCAGCTCGGGATCGGGTTACGTCCCACCGAGTCGATCGTCATCAGCATAAGGGCATAGCATTTTTTTTCCACAGGTAGATATCGGGATCCTCGTTAACTGAGCTCATGAAGATGGCAGGAATGACCAGATTTGCAACCGAGGCATTTTTCTCTGCAGTTCCTGAAGTGACCACCGACAGATTCATTGACACACCATCTTTTTTATAGTTCCCGGCATCAACTCACAAACTCGTTGTTACCGAGAACTATGGGACAGATGTTGATGGTGTTTTCCGGGCACTATGTCATTTAAGCAGCACGACAGGGGTAAAATGATAATTCCCTTATTGGTCCGGATCATTAATACCGACCCGACCACATGAGTCAGGGGCCGAGCACTTAAGATCGTTAACCCGACCACTTAAAGATTGGATGACCGGGCAATTATCAGGTCGACAGCAGCACTCTCAGTACAAAAAACTATTGTGACCGACCTCATGAAGACCAACCATATAGCGAGGCGTGCTCCAGAAGATAACACCATATCATTATGGATAAGATGACAAGTTATCCTATTTTCATGAGGAAAACTGGTGAGTTAATATCCTAATAGGATAAATGAAGTAAATGTAGTTTTGATTAGGAATCCTTATGGGAAAATGGAACAGTTTTGACTAGGAATCCTTATGGGAAACGAAATTGTTTCAACTAGGAAATTCTTGTACAAATAGGAATATGATTTCTACACTATTATAAATAGGAGGGTAGAGCATAGGTAAGGGGGAGAACAAGTTGAAGGTTAAAAGTGGGCATCAGAATCATCAAGCCCTGACTTGTAAACACAAAAAAGATCCGAGAAGCATATTTCAGTAATAAAAAGTATCATCATGTTTGTGCCCGTGGACGTAGGTCGGACCAAGATCCGCCGAACCACGTAAATCTCCTTGTTGATTGGTGTGTTTATCTGTTTTTTGCTAAGTTTGCCTTTGGTCCCCCATAACCAAACAAATTCACTATTGAAGGAGGATTTCCTCGGGAGTGATATTCCCATATTACCCTGAGACCAAAATCCGCCGTCAACAGTTGGCGCCGTCTGTGGGAAACGCAACAAAAAGCAGTTCGCGTAGTAAGACGATGGCAGAAGATGGAAATCACCGATCGTCAGGGATTTCACCAGGTAGTTCGGGAAATCCAGGATAAAGGTCTGTTGGCCGAGCCTAATTTGAGGAGGTTCCCGATTAAGGAGGGAAATAGTAGGGCATACTGTATCTACCATGACGTAAGGGGACATGCCACGAATGAGTGCAGAGACCTGCGGGAGCAGGTGGAAGACTTGGTGAAAGAAGGCTATCTCAGTGTGTACATAGACCATTCGGCTTTTGAGGTCGACCAAGTTCATAGCGGAAGTCATCCGGTCGGATGCGCGGAATGCTGAGATGCAGAAAGGATGTATTAAGAAGAGCATTGCTTGTAGTGACCCTCGTAGAGTTGCAAGAAAGGCAACGGATCCCCAAAAGGTGAGTAAAACCTCTTCTGACTTAGGTTGACATTCGATTATGCTTGTTTGTTATGGCTCACACAATAGTTTTGATATATGTTTTACGGCTCGGGTCTGCTCTTGTACCGCCGAGTCCGTTTTGTTGATATATGTTTTACGGCTCGGGTCTGCTATTGTACCGCCGAGTCCGTTTTGTTGATATATGTTTATTTCCGGCTCGGGTCTGCTCTTGTACCGCCGAGACCGATGTTTCTTTCCGGCTCGGGTATGCTCTTGTACCGCCGAGACCGATGTTCATTTCCGGCTCGGGTCTGCTCTTGTACCGCCGAGACCGATGTTTATTTCCGGCTCGGGTCTGCTCTTGTACCGCTGAGACCGATGTTTCTTTCCGGCTCGGGTCTGCTCTTGTACCGCCGAGACCGATGTTCATTTCCGGCTCGGGTCTGCTCTTGTACCGCCGAGACCGATGTTTCTATCCGACTCGGGTCTGCTCTTGTACCGCCGATATCGATGTTTCTTCCTGGCTCGGGTCTGCTCTTGTACCGCCGAGGCCGATGTTTATTCGGCTCGGGGCTGGATTTCGTTCCGCCGAGGCCGTTTGGTTATTCGGCTCGGGGCTGGATTGCGTTCCGCCTAGGCCGTTTGGTTATTCGGCTCGGGGCTGGATTCGTTCCGCCGATGCCACTTGTTTATTCGGCTCGGGGCTGGATTTCGTTCCGCCGAGACCGCTTGGATTACCTGGCTCGGGGCTGGATTTCGTTCCGCCGAGGCCACTTGTTTATTCGGCTCGGAGCTGGATTTCGTTCCGCCGAGACCGCTTGGATTACCTGGCTCGGGGCTGGATTTCGTTCCGCCGAGGCCACTTGTTTATTCGGCTCGGAGCTGGATTTCGTTCCGCCGAGACCGCTTGGATTACTTGGCTCGGGGCTGGATTCGTTCCGCCGAGGCCACTTGGATTACCTGGCTCGGGGCTGGATTCGTTCCGCCCAGGCCACTTGGATTACCTGGCTCGGGGCTGGATTCGTTCCGCCAAGGCCACTTGGATTACCTGGCTCGGGGCTGGATTCGTTCCGCCAAGGCCACTTGGATTATTCGGCTCGGGGCTGGATTCGTTCCGCCGAGGCCACTTGTTTATTCGGCTCGGGGCTGGATTCGTTCCGCCGAGGTCACTTGGTTTCTCTCAGCTCGGGGTCGGGTTACGTCCCACCGAGTCCGTTTTTTTGGTCTGGGGACGTAACATTCCCCCAGGGCCAAGTATTCATCTCAGCTCGGGGTCGGGTCGTGTCCCACCGAGTGCGCCCTTTTGGTCTGGGGACGTAACATTCCCTCAGGGCCAAGTGTTCATCTCAGCTCGGGGTTGGGTTACGTCCCACCGAGTCCGTCCTTTTGGTCTGGGGACATAACATTCCCCTAGGGCCAAGTGTTCATCTCAGCTCGGGGTTGGGTTACGTCCCACCGAGTCCGTCCTTTTGGTCTGGGGACATAACATTCCCCCAGGACTAAGTGTTCATCTCAGCTCGGGGTCGGGTTACGTCCCACCGAGTCCGTCCTTTTGGTCTGGGGACGTAACATTCCCCCATGACCAAGTGTTCATCTCAGCTCGGGGTAGGGTCGTGTCCCACCGAGTCCTTCCTTTTGGTCTGAGGACGTAACATTCCCCCAGGACCAAGTGTTCATCTCAGCTCGGGGTCGGGTCATGTCCCACCGAGTCCGTCCTTTTGGTCTGGGGACATAACATTCCCCCAGGGCCAAGTGTTCATCTCAGCTCGGGGTTGGGTTACGTCCCACCGAGTCCGTCTTTTTGGTGTGGGGACGTGACAACCCCTAGGGCCAGGTGTTCTTCTCAGCTCGGGGTCGGGTCATGTCCCACCGAGTCAGTCCTTTTGGTCTGGGGACGTAACATTTCCCCCGGAGCCAAGTGTTCATTTCAGCTCGGGGTCGGGTTACGTCCCACCGAGTCGGTCGTCGTCAGCATAAGGGCAAAGCATTGTCTCCACGGGTAGATATCGGGATCCTCGTTGACTGAGCACATGAAGGTGGCAGGAATGACCAGATTTGCAGCCAATGCGTTTTTCTCTGTGATTTCTGGAGCGACCACCAGCAAGGCGATCAGCACACCATCTTTTTATAGTTCCCGGCACCAACTTGTATACTCGTTGGAACCGAGAACTAGGGGACAGATGTTGATGGTGTTTTCCGGGCACTATGTCATTTAAGCAGCACGACAGGGGTAAAAGGGTAATTCCCTTATTGGTCCGGATCATTAATACCGACCCGACCACATGAGTCAGGGGCCGAGCACTTAAGATCGTTAACCCGACCACTTAAAGATTGGATGACCGGGCAATTATCAGGTCGACAACAGCACTCTCAGTACAAAAAACTATTGTGACCGACCTCATGAAGACCGACCATATAGCGAGGCGTGCTCCTGAAGATAACACCCTATCATTGTGGATAAGATGACAAGTTATCCTATTTTCATGAGGAAAACTGGTGAGTTAATATCCTAATATGATAAATGAAGTAAAAGTAGTTTTGATTAGGAATCCTTATGGGAAAAGAGAACAGTTTTGACTAGGAATCCTTATGGGAAACGAAATTGTTTCAACTAAGAAATTCTTGTACAAATAGAAATATGATTTCTACACTATTATAAATAGAAGGGTAGAGTGTGCATAAAGGGAGAGGCATCAAAGAATTAGTGATCTGAATCATCAAGCTCTGACTTGTAGAAAACAAAAAGAGACCCAAAAAAGAGTGTTTAAGTAATAAAAGTATCATCCTGTTTGTGTCCGTGGACGTAGGTCGGATCCAAATCCACCGAACCACGTTAAATCTCCTTGTTGATTGGTGTGTTTATCTGTCTTTTGCTAAATTTGCTTTTGGTCCCCCATAACCAAACAAATTCACTATTGAAGGAGGATTTCTTCGGGAGTGATATTCCCGTATTGCCCTGAGACCAAAATCCACCGTCAACAAATTTGTTTCTTCATCATCAATTGATCTTCTGACGGTGGTTTCATGTTTGGTTGTGATCTAAAATGAGTAATAGTTGAGGAAATAAAATCGTCTTGATTACATCACGGTTTGTCAAGTGGTTGCTTACCTTATCATTTCACTTTCACTTCTGCGCAGTGATTTGTACTGAGGGTACTATGCTCTTACAGTTATTTTGTTGTAAATATTATTATTATTGACTTCAATCGCTCAAATCCTCAATTGTTGGATTAGTTTAGATGGATGCTTCGGCATTGTAAGTGAACAATTTTAGTTACCAACATCTCAATCTTCTAGATAAGACTATTTAACTTAAACTTACAATGATATAATGGTTAACAAAATATTTGTATGTCAAATTTTCCTATGAACATTTCATATATGTATCTTTGATGTATAATGATATGATGGCTAAGTTAATAGAAAGATGTTACTCTTGTCTTTAATGGCTCTTTAGATATAAGCTTTTGAAACAAGTGTGAGTGCCAAATGTAATCTAAAGTAAAAAAGTTCACATGAAATTGTTACCTTGTTTTTAACTAAGGCATATTATAATTTGTTCTAATTACAAAACCTCAAGATAAAAATACTGCGGTTTTGCTTGTTATGTTTTATTATTGGGCTTTGATACAATTTTGATTGCTATCCATTTTGCATGCTGGAATTCCAGGTCCATATGTGCAACAAGCTTGCTAGTCGCCATGTGCGGGTGGGGATTGCTAGCCCCAGTGATGTCCCTTGATGTGACATCTGTGAAAATGCACCTGGTATGTAGGGTTTTAGTAATTTTTATTTATGTGAGGATTTCATGTGTAGCTTTTCTATGAGGTTTTAAGTTTGTTCCTTCTTTTGGAAATGTGTATGTAGCTTTCTTTTACTGTGAGATAGATGGCAGTTCCCTTTGCTTGCAATGCGATATGACTGTTCATGTTGGTGGAAAAAGAACCCATGGGAGATATCTCCTCTTGAGGCAGAGAGTTGAGGTCTGTGTCTCTATTAGAGAGGTTCTGTACTTCTTATGTCCCCTGTAAATGGTCTTATGAATTCATTTTCTTTGATACATTTTTTTTTGTAGTTTCCAGGGGACAAGGCTGGTTGTTTGGAGGAACTAGCTCTGCAACCCATTGATCAAAACAACGTAATGAGGGACCAGACTCAACAACTTATGATTACTGCTGGAGAGAACCAGCAAAATCACAGGGTCCCTCCGGTTCCAATGGTAGATGATAATGCTGACAGTGATAGAAAGTTGGACAATAATTTAATTGATCTTAACGCGAGGCCCCATCGGGGGCAAGCTTCAAATAATCAGGTATTAACGTGCTAGAGTTTTATCTTGTTCACATTTTATCTTGTTCTGTCAGTCTTTTATTACAAGTACTAATTGTACATGTAAACCTTTATGGCCAGACTTTTGTTTGTGTTAAGAATGATATGGACTCTTTTAACTTAACAAAATATTGTAACTAGTTTTATGTGTAATTGACAGGGCATCGATGTTCTAAGAGGCACTAATCATGATTTTGCTAGTGTGGTTCCTGTTGGGTCCTTCAAAAGAGAGCCTGAAAAATGAATGAGGTATAATCCACATCTCTCATTATCCTTGTCGAAATGTTTCATTTGCTTCCATTTATGCCATGTAGTTCATGCAGTTTAATTTTATTGTTTGGAGGAATAGTTCTGCTTTTATTCTTTAGAATTAATCTGCTATTGAATTTTCTCACATTGGTTAGAGTATAGTTGGGCTTTTCAGATTAACTCAAGTTTATTGGTTGGTGCCCATACATCTTCGATCAGCACATCCTTATTAAATTTAACCTGAATTAGGTAGGTTTAAACCCAGTTACACAATATAAGATGTTAACTAGAAAAATGGTTGAGCAGCATTGATATGTGTTTGATTGGAATTGGATAATTGCAGACATTTGATGCTGGAATTTTTACAATATAAAATCCCATTTGGGAGGAAAGGGTAGCCATTTACTCAGCATTTTTTAGGAAAGGGTAGCCATTTACCCAACTTAGCTTTTTTCATCTGGAACTTTTCTTCAATTGGACTTGGTAACCACAAAAGGAAAAGGGAACAGGATGTTGTAAATACATATTTGCTAACACAGGATTCTCATGAAACACTTGTAAATGTATATACTCAGAAATCGCAATGATATCTGGTAATGTTATTCTTCGTACTGGAAGGATAAGTTGGTTTGTTTCATAGAAATTGAATGTCCAGTATAGAATTGGAAGTGTGCATTGGCTTTAAAAGGAAATGCTTATAACTGATGATTGTTGCCTTTGGAATGACGATCGAATAAGAAGAATATGTTTTTCATATGCGTGCAGCATGCTTCCTTCATTTCATCTAAAGTTAGTTATTTGATATATGCATCTTGTTACTGAGTCCTTTTATGGTTAGCCGTTTTCCTAGGTTTGACAATTTTAATTTTTTTTGTCAGAGTTTTTAGCTTTACTGTCCTGGATATTTACCGGAGTTTGTAGCTGGAATCAGTCTGAAGATTTTCTGTGGTACTTAAGTACATTAGTTCTTGCAAGCGTGAGCATAACTTAAAAGTTACTCCTTTTCCACTGGTTATTGCAAAATCCAGGAAGAAATTTAGAAATAAAATGTATGAAGTTAATTGTAAAGTTTCATGCCTAGTTAGTCATGGCAACGATTCAAGAACCGCTAGCTCCGGTTCCTGAACCGTCGGTTCCGGTTCAAGAAATTCTTGAACTTAAATTAAACCGTCATTTAACGGTTCAGACACGGTTTAGTGAACCGTCGGTTCCGATTCTAACCCCAGTTCGGTCACGGTTCCAACACCGATTCCGGGTTGTAGAAGAAGACGGTCACCCGGTTTAATTTTTGATGATGACTCATTATGAACTTAAGTACAAGAAAATTTACAAACTCCTACTGGATCACCATATAAAGTAGAAAATTCATAATATAATTTTTTTTTATTTAAAAATTGCACCACTACTTGCCATTTTTAAATTAAAAAAAATTGGGAATAATAAAAAAATAGAGAGTATTTAAATTGAATAGAGTATTTGAGAGAGTATTAAGAGAGTATTTGAGAAAATTAGATAATATAAGAATGGAGAGAGATTAGAAAAAAAAAATATTAAATTCAAAATTCAGAACCCTCAGTTTGGGACGGGTTGGAACCGTGGTGAACCGGAACCAAACCGCTAAAAGACAGTTCCAATTCCAATTCGGCTCGGTTTCAGGTTGTCCTGGTTCTGAACCGATTCCGGGCCGAAAACAGCCCGTGGCCATGACTATGCCTAGTCATCAAATGAGAATATTTTCTACTCTTGAACTGCTTTTTAGTTTCTGGTGACAATGTTAGCAGATTAGGATTTATTTCAGAACATGTGGCTCTTTGTAGTGGGCCTTGATTTTTAATGTAAAATTTTATAAATCTGGCATTTTCATGATTGTCTTGGCTTGCGAGCATTCAGTGATTCTCTTTGTGCGAGCTTTGCAAAAATCATTTTTATCATGAATTCGAAATGAAAAATCATCTTCAATTTTATATCGTTTTTTGAATCAGAACGAAAAATCATCTCGAATCACGGACCAAACAATTTGAAATCCCGTATCCCGATCATAATTCAGGGTTTTTAGATAAGAAGTTGGGATTTTAAAATGAAAAATCATTTCGAATTTTGATTTGATTTTTTATTTGAAATAAAAAATTATCTAGAGTTACATACCGTTCAGTAGGGATTGGAATCCAAATATGATATTACCAAGGTTTTTTGAAGTTTTGTTATTTGGAAAATAAGTTTTTTGAAGCTTGTGATGGAAAGAGAGGTTTCCCATATCTGTGGGTAAATTTGATTTTGATCTGTATTTCTACTCGTAATTTTTTCAATCTTATGCATGAGGAGGCAAGGGGTAAGATTCAACCATAAAGGGGATGTGCTGCTTTTTCATCCCTCTAAAAGGCTGGATCAGACAAGTCAGTTTTTTTTACCTGTCATGTTTGTGCTACAGGTATGCGGGAAGGTGAGTGCATTTCTCAGGTTTAAAATCTATTAATCGTATTCAATCAGCCACTCAACCAATTGAAAGTCTCGACCTATATAAAACATCAACCAAAACGGAGGTTGTTTTGATGAAATTCTTCATCAAATCTGATGAGGACGAACGGAATAGATTGAGGATGAGTCAAAACTTTTAGAGGTAAAACGAAATGAACCCATAATATAAATATTGATGGTGGTTTTTCACCCTGAGAAACGTTCAAGTATTGATAGGGTAGAATTGTAACGACCGATAGTCTCTACTACTGTTACAATGGAGTACCGTGGTATTATGGGATGAAGGTAACATAATATAAATTATGTTGGGACACAAACACACTCATGGAACGACTTTGGGGACAATCGGTAGATTCTTCGAAATTCCGATTCGAAACTGTATAATGTTTCACTCCGGACAGCTCATGGTATTTGGGCCGTAATTTTCTCATATGAACTCCTATTTTTATGAATTTTATATAGCCGGAAATCTAAGATTGAGATCTATAACTTCCGTGTTGAACATTTTTCCAAATTCAGACCAGAATTTGATCAAAAATACAGATAAAAAAATTTGGATGAATAGTAACTCGGACCTATCAAGATAATTCTTCAAATTTTTATAATCTTCTAATTTTAAATGGCTAAGTATAAAAAGGGAACACTATTCATGTCTCCCTAAAAAATTAAAAAGAATGAAAAAGAAACGTGGGAAAGAAAAGAGAAGAAGAAGAAGAAGGGAAGAAAGGAGAAGAAAACGAATAGAATAAGAGAAAGAAAAGGGAGAAAAAAAAGGGAGAAGATGAAGCAATGAAGAACATTGTCAACCATGGAAGACTTGAAAGATGAAGGAAATCAAAAAGAATAAGGAACCACAAAACCTTTCGGCGAAATGAGTGTTAGTAGAACTCCAAATCAGTGAGTGGACACTTTCCTTTTAATTGACTTTCATTTTATGTACTCCCATTCTACTCGTAATTTTCAATTTGTATTCTTTAGCTAAAATACACAATTTAATATCAATATTAACCAACAGATCTAAAGCAGCGGCAGCGCCACGCCGGTTTAGAATTCGATTCTTCTGCAAACCTTATCCCCACTCCCCCTTTCATCTGGCCGCCGTGTGTGGGCAACACTTCAGAAAGGACAGGACCTACAGATGCCCTTCACTTACCCGTACTACCCATTAAAACCCCAACATTAATGTGCCTAGAAGATGTAAGATTCCTTCCCTCCTCAGAAAATTCCTTCAAGCCGATCCAATAGCCTTCAGGTACTTCGTATAGATAGTGAGTTCACCGAGTAACGAGGAAAAACCAGAAAGATAACAAGAAGTAAGAAATCACGATTAGTCTTAAGAGTTCCAATAGACTGAGATGTCAAAAAGAACGTAGAGAACTCCAGATCCCCAAACCCAGACCCATGTCCACAAGCAGGCAAATAAAGGTCATAAACAGAAACGATTAATTACTTTATCTCAAGCAATCCGATGGAGACAAGACTCTAAGCTATCTAGTTTACAACCACTTAGTGATACCAGTTAAGAAAGTTATTATGACAGAACTTATATCATACCTACTTTACATGAGAAATAGACTCTACCAGGACACAGAGTACTAGAATAAGGACAACGATAACTATTGAAATGTAAAGGTTTGCCTCATCCTTTCCCAACTTAAGATAAAGGCAACCGTAAGAAGCCCGACGAGAGTTCATCTTAAGAAATGAAGACCTTTGTAACATCCTGGGTTATTTTAGAGTGTTAGCATGAATTTTATTTTTCGCGCGTGAGACCGCATCTGAACGCGAGGTTCATTTTTTCAGTAAAATGGGAACTTTTCACGAAATTAATTATAAGTTTACAAAAAATTAATTTTGAGGGGTTAAATTGAAATTTACCATTAGTATTTATATATATAAATCTAGACTTTTCTTTACACACACACGTGTAAAACACAGACGCACACATTAAACACACACACACATGCAGGAAAAAAAAAGAAAGATAAAAAAGAAGAGGGATCGAGAGAGAGAAAGGGAACCCGAGGAAGAGATGAGAGAGAGACCAAGAGAAGGGGAGGGCTGAGAGCAGTTCAACCTTGTCCCTGGCAGCCGGCGAGCCCCCTACACAGTTTCGGCGCCAGTGATGGCAAGTAGAGGCCGACGAGAGGGAGAAGAGAGCATGGGCAGAGGCAGAAACAGAGAAGACTGAAGGAAGAAGAAGGAAAGAAGGATTCTGCAATTTGAAACTTTTATTTCATTCATGGATGTAAATGGTAAGTAAACTATGCTATAATTTCCTTGAATTTTTGCATTTGATTCTTTTAGGGTTTGATTAGATTTTTGAAAATTATTTCAATAACTGGATTGCGAGTATGTTAAAATATTTTAGGGACTTATTAGAGTTAAAAATTGGAAGAATTAAGTTAGGATATTCGAATTTTTTTTTTTTTTTAAAAAAAGATAGAGAATGAAGAATCGGCAGAACCCTATGTTTATGGATTTTTGTTGTATGGCAACATTGAACACATCTAAATGGAAATCTATTTTTTTGTGTTATTGTTTTGTATTGGTATATACTTGGAATTGGATTGCAATCTTTTTGTTTGAAAAAAAGGATAGATGGCCGGATAGATAGGATGGAGGTGGGAGGTTTTTTTGATTTAGATTAGATTGGATGTATTATGTTCAAGTTGATTGTTGATGATAGATATGCTTTGACTTGTTTACGACTTTATTTCAAGATTAAAAAAAATGGACTTGGCCGAAACTATGTAATTTGGGGGAGGAAGATGTCTTGATTCAAATTAAAATATGTGTGTTAGTATGCTTATGTTGTGGTTTGATGAGACTTTTTTTATTAATTTATTTGGAATTTTACTCAAGATCGGGTATTGGGTTTTGACCGAAACTTTGAT
>SKCR01010558.1:0-44682 GCA_019454045.1 Zanthoxylum bungeanum | reverse complement strand
TATGACTCTCATAACTAATGTTATCCAAGAGAGTAGCAATCATATTTTTTATCTCTCATAACCTTCATGTACTTTAATAAGTAACCCAATCACACCCTACAACTAATTCTAGGAAATAGAGGAGGAGAATATCAATTTTACAATATCTGTACACAAGACTACGAAGACCTCAAGTTGGAGGACTACTCATACAATCATTACTTGAGATTTTTCATAGACATATGAGATAAACACTCCATGTGAAAACTCTTGGTGGTCAGTTCGATGGACATGAACCAATCATGCAGCCATGTGACACACCAAGCAGTAGCCTATGAGATTAGTTACCTCAATTAAGAGCGGATAATATCAGCATGCTAATATCTTCGGTTTATGAATGCCCTGATTGTTCATAAACCTATGATTAAGAACATTTAGGAGTAAATATTCTCAAAAGGTGTCCAAACCATCACATATTACTCCAAGGACTTTATTGTATATGTAAATCATCTAAACATATTTATACAAAGACACATGTAATAAAGAATTCCATTTTATTTCATTAATGAAATATATAAATTACATGTACAATCTTATTTTATATGTATATAAACCCACCCTTATATTTAGGTATATGGCACATTCCTAACAGAATGACTATTTGAAAATATGATTTAAGTAAAATAATGTAAATAAATAATTTAACAAAGATTGAATGGATGAGAATGAAACTAGACTCTTCTTTTATATGAAACAAATATGAGAGTTTTCCAATTTAAAATAAGAAACTTTGGATCGCACCAACGCTGCGACATTGGCTCATTGGTTGGAAAAACCTGATTTGGTTACGTCTGGCACCGCTACACTGAGCTTCTGTCTATTCATGGGCAAATTTCGTGTCCATTTTCCAAATTTACCCTACATCGCTCCAAAACTTGCTCATTTATCTCGGGACTCTCAAAATTGTAAAAGAATAGATAAAACAAGTAAAATGAGAAAAAATTCTCAAAATAACTAGCATTTCATAATCTTAGGGTATACAATATACATTTAAATTCACCTATTATCATATCATGTACTATGTGAGATTTCCCCATATATATTATGTTGACGGCTTTTTTCTGGTCTAATGATAAATAGGAATTCACCCCTCGAATAAACCTCCATCGACGGTAAATTTGTTTGGTTAGTAAGAAATCGCACAAACTTCATAACTAGATAGGGTAAACACGGTGATTTACGTGAGTCGGTGGAGAGTGGCTACTACCTACATCCACATGAGAAATTTGGATATTTTATTACTGTTTGGGGTCAATACCTACCTGGGCTACACGTTGGGGAATGAACTAGTATGGTAATAATGCATCTCGGATCTTACACAAGCTTTTTATAATTCTCTCAAGTCGTCGAGTACTGGCCAACTTTCTCTCTCTATCTCTTATTCTGAAGTTTCTTGGATTTTACGAGTAGTGAATATGCACAAATTACTAACCCTTGAATTTTTTACTCAACCCCATTATATAGGATCCCAAATCTACTATTACACTGACTCTGATGTTAATTCACATCACAAAACCATCATTACAATATTTTTCATCTTCAACCACCCTCAATCTAGCCAATAAGATTCGTTTATTCCTCTGGTACTGCACCAGCCTATGGCAGCCTCTAGCGGCCTATGGTGGTTCTACTATGCCATTGTCATACCATTGCACCGACCTATGGTGGCTGACAGGGTCTACGATAACTGTGAACAGCTACTTTCCTCCCACCATCATTATCCATTTAGAAGCACATATTCATATTTAGGAAATATGTCATATGACCCATACACAGGTCGGCTTGTGATCATATTTTCGTTCCTCGGGTCAAGATACCAATGCAAATGATACTTATCAATCCCTCTAGCTTTTTCCAATAGGTCAGGTCTCACAAACAAGGACCTCATTGGATCAGGCTCTGCAAACTCTCAGGAAAACTCAAATCTATGATATTCATGTGATCGGGTCGTTATCATAACTTACTTCATCCTCAAGATGTTGTGGTATCAAGATTAATTCTATTTATCATGAGGCCGAGTCATCCTGTTAGATCACATCCCTCTCTGGGACCTTGGACTTTTTCCACCTCACTTTTAACAATGTAATCTCCTTTTCACCCCTCCTCAGTGTTTAAACATTCCTTGGGGTAAAAAACCACCATCAACATTTGTCTAATAGTTCTCGGTATCAATGAGTTTATTAGTTGATGTCGGAAACTTTAAAAATGATAGTGCTGCATGTAGATAAAGACCGATCCAACATCCTCAGGTTGTGGCCTCTTAGAAATTCCATGTCACCTCAGCTCTTCCAAGGTTTATCTTCCTCGTGACGGGCTGCTTTGCTTGCTACATTACAAGGGGACTAACCAGAGAATAATAGAGTTTCCACCTGGTATGAGACTTTGGGAATGATTTTATGCCATATTTCACCCCTCGTAAGGTCCAACTTTAAACCTGTTTGGGTTCAAAATGGTCCCTAATGGATTCCAGTATATTATTTACGCTCAAATTAGGTATCCTCACATCTTATAATGTAGTCGCATGTAATAAAAATTAAATAAATGAAGTTTACATACATAATGAAATTATTACATCAACAATTAAATAAGCTAAGGCATAAATAGGTAGGCATGGCCTCGAAGAGGCCTGGATGTATATGTCATAAGGTCGGCCAGATGTAGTATTCGATCTTCATGTCTGGCAGGACTTACTAGAAGTCTGGCCGGATGTACTGTATAGTCTAGAAACACAGAAAAACTCATACATAATAACATATATGATAAACATGTGGTTGGATACATTCATAACAAAATGACCATCTCTAAGTGGTACGCAACATTATATCCCGAGTGCGAACCATACTATCATTAAATAGGAATCAGTTATGGAAATTATATATGGATTTCCATCTATATACAATGGGGTCACACGGCCGGATATAAATCATCTCAGGCCAGATATAAAGTATGTCAAGCTGGACGTAGTTCATAAAACTCATATTAGGTAGAGCACAACATGCGTATCATTTTATTTAAACAATAAACTAAATATAGGTAACTTTAAACTAAACACATGCGTATTAAAGCAACAGAATAAAATAACTCAACATTCATGACATAATAGTAAAAAGAGAAATATAACAATAACTAAACATGTGGTGGATCTACAAATTTAAGTAAGGTCGTTCGGATATGTGTATATCTGGTCGAGTGTGTGTACATGACCGGCCGGACGTAGTGTACGTCCGGCCGGAGATACTGTGTCCAAACCAAAATCTAAAATACAAAGAAATATTAAAAAGGTGATCTCAGGTCGTACATTTACATATGCTGTGGCCCAAAAAACTCTCTGATCATCGGGTTGCTGCTTGGATGCTTGTTAGGTCGAAGGGAACTCCAATGATTGGTTTGATTTCAACCATTTAGGGTTTTTAAGTGTTTTAACAGGGCTTTCTCGCGATAACTTCCCCCCACTCATTTGTGAAAGATAAGGGCTCTTTTATAGTGCAAGTGAGGGGTTTGAAAATAGAAGGGATATGTAGGATCCCTTCCATCTTTCATGTATGTCTCGGGTAATTGGGACTCTGTCTACAATTACAGGTCAAACTAAGTCCGGCCGGATGTAGGGTTTGGGATGTATATCCGATCATACTTAATTAGACACATAATACTAGCTGTTTGAATTTTGAACTTGGGTTGACCAATAAAACATGTTCGGCCAACCATGGTTAGATCATATAACTTTAGTAACTGACAATCTGCTCGTTCAAGGACAGTTGTGTCCTGTCTAGTTCGATATAAGGTTTTACGGTATTTTAGGTAGGATTTACTAGCTAAAGAAATGATATGTCGGACATAGGTGATGTACAGTCGGCTTTTGGCTATATTCACTGAAGTTTTTTTTCTTCCTTGCATTCATATTTACAATTCCTCAACTTTCATAGGGTGTCCCCGTAAGAGACTTATCATCAGACTATGCATAAAAATGCAGTGTCTATAGTCGCCCCCACGTTGGTAAACTTGTGCAGTGTGTGAGAGTGACATCTCTATCAAATTCATGCATTTTTACATACATAGTTTACAATTACCTGATTTTCATAGTAGATTTTTGATAATCGGATCCTCATATCCGCCGATGCCTCGGCCAATGGTGAGATACCTCAATCTCTATCTGAACTTTTGTAGTTGATGTTCGGACCCTCGAGTCCTCTCATGCTTGGATTATGAGATGCTTCGATCTCACCAAGATTCATTCCAATCTCTAATAATTGATATACCTACAGGTTTTCGACGCTTCGATCTTGCTAGACTTCATTCCCAGCTCTAATAGTTGCTAGACCCACATGCCTCCCAAATTTCGATCTTGCCAAACTTCATTCCCAACTCCAATAGTTGATAGACCCGCAGGCCTCTGATGTTTCGATCTTGCCAAGCTTCATCCCCAGCTTCAATAGTTGATAGACCTGCATGCCTCTGATGATTCGATCTTGCTAGGCTTCATTCCCAGCTCCAATAGTTGATAGACCCGCAGGCTTCCGATGTTTTGATCTTTTCAAGCTTCATTCCTCATTCTCAAGGTTTTGTTCCTAAATCTTCATCGTGAGGCTTCATCCTTCAAGGATTTATTCCTAAGTCTTCATCGCGAGACTTCATCTCTCAAGACTTATTTCCCAAATTTTCATGGTGACGCTTCATCCCTCAAAGCTTTATAATTTTTATTGTGAGGCTTCATCTATCAAGGCTTCCTTCCTAAAATCTGTACCATTCTCAGAGTTGTCTTCATTCTTGAAGTCTCAAAGTTGCCTTCATTTTTGAAGTCGTATTCCATTATAGGAGTTATCTTCATTCTCGAAATCCATACCCCATTCTCGGAGCTGTCTGTTTCTTGTCCTTAGTCTCGAGGTTCTATTCCATTCTCAGAATCATTTTTTATCTCCATTCCCTGAAGTAATATTCCATTCTCGAAGTTATCTTTATTCTTGATGATCGTTTCTCATTCTTAGTGTTGTCTTCATTCTCGAAGTCTTATTCTATTTTCAAAACTATCATCAATCTTAAAGCCTAATTACATTCTCAAAGTTTATCTCAAAGTTGCCTCCATTATTAAAGTCTTCTTCATTCTCGAAGTCATCTACTATATTATCCTCATTTGTACCACATTCTCGAAGTTGTCTTCATTCTATAAGTCTACATCCATTCTCGGAGTTGACTCACGTTCATCCTCATTCTCGAAGTTTTACTTTATTCCTAAAGCCATCTCATTTTCATCCTCATTCTCGAGATTTTACTTTATTCACGAAGTTTTCTAATGTTCATCCTCATTCTCGAGTTTCCACTTCATTCTTGAAGCTATTTGATGTTCATCCTCATTCTCGAGGTTTTATTTCATTCTCGAAGCTGTCGGATTCTTGTCCTTATTCCCAATACTTTAATTCATTCTCGAAGCTGTATGGTTCTCACACACATTCTAGAGGTCTCGCTTCATTCTCAAAGTCTGTATACACTCTTAGATTTATCTTAATTGTCAAAGTTCATTTATTTTATTGGAATTCTAAATTCCAATGACTTTTTTCAATTCCAAATTCATCTTGTTCTATACCATTCAATGTTTCAAATTCATCGGCGTTCCAAACCCATCGGCGATCCAAATCCATCGATATTCCAATTTTTTTTGCTATCCTAGGCTTTCCGGAATCTCTCTTTGCTCCAAACATTTTTTATGACCTTGAGGCATTCCAAAGTCCTCTCCAATCATAGTCGTTCTAAAATCTAGCGGCGGAAGTCGCTCCAGTTACTACATTCAAGCAGGCCTCCCCCAATATTTTCTCTTTAAGAGGGCCTCGCCTATAGTATCTCGTCCTTCTGACTGTCAGACGCTCCATGTCTTGAAGGCTTCAACTCTCATCTAAATCGTTGGTATCTTGCACTTGGAGGATGGCGTATGTTCAAATTTCCTATAAAAGAAATGTTATCTATATGTATGCATGTATGTATGCAAATGACCTCTAGCTGTATGCCCGCTCTTTGGCTTGTAGGAATGCAGAAGTTGTGATGCTTCTTCTGTAGAGATACCATCAGACCTCGTCTCATTTTTTGCTCAGGCTATCCCTCGGGATTTCCAAATCATCGATTTTGCTTTCCCAAAATCATGCAATGAATCTTCGTATATTCTCAAAAGTTTTCTCAAAATTTCATCTCTTTCAAAGTTTGTGCATTGTCTAAATTCAGAATTTAATCTCAAATAAAGTTTCACCTTTCAAATGCTTCTCCAAGTGTGTGTGTGATTCTTTTACCAAGAATTGCGTGCAACCTGAATCGATTTATGATGGCACTAAGCGTAAACTAATACTAATAATTTAGTTTATTTTTCATCTTTTCCTTGGTCAATGTAATCTAACACTCAGTTAAGGATCAATAATTTTCTAAGATTTCTAAGATATTTATCTTATGTAGGGTTCATCCCTAGATTCCTTAAGTGGTCAAATTGACTTTTGAAACAAAGACCTCACATTTATGATGCAAACCCATAGTTACTCAATAATTTCACAACTCAAGTTGCTTTGCATACTCAATATTCAAGTTTTTGTTTGACACAAAAGTAGTCATAGAGTTCACGATACTTCTGGTTACTAAACATTTCGACTATTGGAGTAGATTTTATGGGATCCACCATATTTCTCTTTTTTTTTCTTTTGCATATTTTCCCTTTTTCTTCTTTCTCTCTTTCTTTTACCTTCTTCATTTTTTGTGTTTTTTTGCTGGCGTCATCTCCTTGACCTAGTGTCACTCTATCCTTAGCTTCAGAAAAGAGTCAAATGAGAATCAAGTATCTTGACTATCCCTAAAAGTTATGCCAACATAATCTCTTTCTAAGTGCATTGCAATTCTAAGTACAAGTTTGCCTTTATGGATAGCATTCTGCTAGTGATTCCAAAGTTTGGGATTTCTTCAAGGATTTGGACATACTCATTTTTTTCAAGAGATGGTATATTCTTTAGAAGAATTGAATTTTATTTCATCATCGAACTTTGGAAATAGTCATTATATGATAAGAAATGAAAGATGCAATGCCAAGATGTGGTATCCTTCTGGGTTAAGTATCATGCCATGGTCAATCAGGTCTTGAATATCATGTTTTAGGAAGGTGCAATTGTCAGTGTCATGACCTTTTTGTTGATGGAAACGACAACATAGGTTCAGGTTCTAGTGGCGGAAGATGCAGTTTGGTAATGGTTTAGCTTCCAAAGGTTTTAATAGTTCTTACCCCTTAAGCTCATCTAAAATCCTAGACATCGGTTCTCGCAGGTCGAAAAATATCATTTTCGGATGGTGTTCAGTATTGCAGTTCTGTTTTTTAAATTCCTTGAGTCTTCTCTACGACTCTTATTGTACCGCATTTGGTCGTATGGCTTCTTTTACTTGGCTTTTACGGAGAAATTTGTCAGTTTCCTCTCTTCTTTCTTAGGTTTAGTCCATTCATCTGAACGGTACCCCAACTCTTTCTTGGTAGTCTGTCCTTTGAAATCGAGTAGTGAGCTTATGTCTTGGCCTCGCATGCCTCAGCCTAGTGTTAGGCTCATAATTTATCTTTTCCATGATCCTAGCCATTTTAGGTTCTACTCATTCTTCAATATTTGTGTGACCAGAATCTCACACAAGGCTGGTCCTCCATGGTGGCCATAGTATTATCCGCTTTGACCATTAATGCATGTGGTGTTGTTAACTTAGCCACAATATTGGCATAGTTTTATAGTTGTTCCATAATTTTGTGCACCGTTATTTCTAATTGGTCTATACAGGAACTGTCATTACTAACCAATTTTTTTATTTCAAGTCCATTTCTACCTTTTTCTTTAACCCAATAAGTCGTTATGATGGTTGCATCATAAAGTGTTAGCATGATGCATGTAATGCATGCTCAATCAGCATATATCCTTCCAACCTTATTCCTCCTGCAAATGTGGTAATTCCATATTTACCTTAGGTTTGGTTTAGTTTATGCACCAACGGGGGGTACATAAGCTCGTTTCTCTATAACTATAGGGGTGTGAACTTTGGCTATACTGGTTTTTTGTTGCATCGTTAAAAGACAAAGGCCGTCCATTTACAAAAGTGATTAAACCTAATATTGAGATCGTACCATTATCTGAAAATGATGGATCAGACCCTTAGTAATCATAATCATTTTGGGATAGGTTTAGAAAATATTTAAGAATATCCAAATGGGTAAAAATAAGGCATACCCTTTCTAAATGAAAGCCAGTGTGAGTATCAGACTCATGTTTTGGCACTTTTGGATCCTAACTAAATATTTTTAGGCCTAATTAGGTTTGCATATAAGGTGGCCTATTATCATTTTCGAAGCATTTGGCCTAATCATCATAAATATGGAAACTTGTCCCTGTGAAATGGCCCAATAAGTTTTGCATCTCATGGAAAAAAGTTCAAACAACTTCAAATGATCGGGGGTCCAAACAGAAGCACAAGATAGGCTTTTATAAGATAACACATAAGGGCTTTCATGTGGGCTTAAAATGGTAAAGCTTAGGCCCTTATCGGCGAAGGGTTTCCCACAATTAAGTCTACATATCCAAGGGTTCAATCGACCAAGTGAACGCATATTTTTTATATCTAAGGATATAAGGGATTACCAACAACTAGGTCGCCCTACCCAAGGGTTCAATTGACCAAGTGAACGCACCTTAATACCCAAGGGTACGTGCCAATAAATGATGGTTATCATCAGATACCAATCCACTGCCTTGAGTGAAAGTGATTTCTCGATATGAAACGCCAACGAGTTTAAATGGGTATGCAAAAGATAAAGACATGATTCTCCTAAATCTCACCGTAAATACTACAATGTATTTTTTCGAGCCCGATTCTATATCCCCAGTGGAGTCACCATCTATAGGAGCGAAGCGGGGTTACCGCTATGCTTTGGACATCGGCGACCACTATACTGTTGGGTCCACATCTCGTAAAGAGTTAGGACAGTCCCGCGGGGGGACTAATCGAAGAATAATGAATTAGCCACCTAGTATGATACTCAAGGATGATTTAGGGTTGCACTGCACCCCTCGCAAAGCCTAACCTTAAATATGTTTGGGTTCGGAATGGTCCCTTACTGATGCTAGTATATTATTTAAGTTCAGAGGAGGTATCCTGACCAGTGCAATCACACGCATATAACGCAAGCGCACGTATCGTTCAAGTAGTATAAAAATATCGATCCCACGAGAACTTAATTCATATTGTTGTTATTAATTGTTGATACTATTTATTTACAGGTATCTAATTAAAGGGAGAATAAAATGATTACTTTTGGTTGGTTGAATGTAGACTTTGCTGAACAAATAAATAAATAAATAAAAATACAAAAGAAAATACTAAGAAAAATAAACAAAAGACACAAAATACCTAGGGTTGTGACTCCACACAATATTATTCTAAAGATGAATTGATTCTCTTATATATGTGTAATAAATTAATTTGCTAACATGGAACACGAAGTCATGCAAAACCTATGTCGATGGTCAGACGCAAATACCCAGTGTAACTCAATTAATCATATTCATATGTTAACCAAGTTATCTGAATTCATTAAGTTCAAGTTCCAATTATGGCTACCCACGCCCGACAGGTATATGTCTATCCTGTAAGGAAATCTATTAAAGGGTTATCTATCCTCAAGGAAGATCGTGAGCTATTGAATCTAAGGCTGAAACCTAAAATCCCTTTTCCAAGTTCATTTTATGTTTACCATGTCAATCCTATTGGTGATCAGGCAACAAGAAGCATTAAGCTTAAGATTCAATAAACAAACTAAAGAATTACTCATTATATAATTAAATCAATTATTAAGCTTATTAATATTGTGTTTCATCACTTTCCTAGAATAAAAAGACAACGATGGGGGTAGGGGATCCACTTTTAGAAATCTCAAATTATTTTCATTTATTAAATGAATCGAATACGAATGTGATCTCACTAGTTAGTTTATTTGTTTAAGATTCGTTTATTGTTTTCCTTTTACTTGATGTTATTAGTTTTCTATTAAGGCTCAAGAAGTTGTTGCCAATTACCACTGAAAAAAAATAATGTTATCTAGATTTGGTGAGTCACTTTTAGAAAAAGCATTTATCACGTATTTAATATATATACGTTAATGAAAAATTAATGTAAATAAGTTATGTTAATTTACCTCATTAAATTATGTCATGACTAAATAAATATTCGTTTATTAAACGAATCGAATACAAATCCTTATATTAGTATTGTTTATTAAACGAATTGAATATGATTCAATTATATTTTAATTCGATTTATTTAGGATTCAATAAAAGTTTGATTTTGTCAACTCATTTGCCACTCGCACAAAAATATTAAAGGATCCATATAATCGATTTCACTTAATGAGAAAATGTCTTGTTTGATTTGATTTTTATTTTGGAGGTATAATTTTGTCTCTTTATAATCTAGCACATTCCGGTATTAACCAATGCTAATTCAAAATCATCTTCTAGTCAAGTGACCGTCAGTAGTGAAAACCCTTTTGCCCCCCCGCCAATTTATCTCTGTCTCCACTTTTCTTTTTCTTTTTTTTTTTTCATTTTTTTTTCGCTTGAAGGAATCTGTGTCTCCACTTACATGTAGTTATTTTGGGTAAAATAAATGGGATTTGGGATAATGCATGTTTATATCCAGCAACATATGGTTAGAATTTTAAATTTCATCACAACGAAAATAATAATTTAAATGGGTATATAAGTTTATAGACACTTTTTGGGTTTTTAGTAATTGACAAATAAGTAGACGCCACATTAAGTATATAATTGGACACACCATAATAAATGAGTGATTGATATAGGTGTGATTTTATAATCATTATTACAGACGAGAATTTGAAGAATACTATTACTTATAATAATTTAAATGCCTGTAGCAATTCATACGCACCATTTTTTAACAAACCCATTTTCAAAGTTGAGTTTTACGTATGGTGCTTAATAATGCATTGTAAAGAAATTGTGAATCCATTTTCTTTTGTACTTTTTTTGGTATGATTCCATAAAAACTTCAAATAGAAAATGAATATTTTGATATCAAAAATGATAAACTTACTCACACTCTTATTCACAGTTATCCCAATTCTCTTACTGTAGCTACAGTAATTACTGTAACTCACTGTAGCTACAATGAGAGAGTTGTGATAAATATAAGTAAAAGTAGGGGTGGGCGCGGTTCGGTTTGGTTCGGTTTTTGCTAAAAACCGAACCAAACCATACTTTACGTTTCAGATTTTTTACCTCTCAAACCAAACCATTAAATAACGGTTTGGTTCAGATTGAAAATTTTTTAAACCAGCGGTTTACGGATTGGTTCGGTTCAATTTACGAATTATTATATTTAAAATAAAATTTCATCCACTTAAGTGAAAAAAACTAGTTTATCAACAAACGGTATGAAGTGTTAGGGTGTAAGATGTGACTTCATGGAACATGTGCACTCCACAAAAGATTGAAAAATGAGGCACAATTAATTCTTGTATTTTTTAAAAATTACCTCGAATAATGATGCTACCATCATTCTAATTAAGAGACAAATCCAACATCCTACTTTCAAGAATAATGATGCTACCATAAAATAAATAAATTGAAGAATAAAAGTATTAACAAATAAATATATTAACAAAAATTTAAGAATAGAAGTATTAACATACTAATAAAAAGAATAAAAAGAAAACATAGAATAAAATTAAAGAAAAATACAAAAATTTTTATAAAAATTTATATTTTTTTAATTATAACGGTTCAGTTCGGTTTAACATGTGCGGTTCGGATTAGGTCCTGAACCGAACCATAAACCATTTGGGGTGGGCCAATCCGAACCGCAAACCAAACCGTTAGGAAAAAAACCATAAATTCGGTCCGGGTTGGTTCGGTTTAAAGTTTGGTTCAGTTCGGTCGGTTTTTTTTGTCCACCCCTAAGTAAGAGGGTGAGTAAGTATATTATTACTCTTTTGATATTGACAGTATAAATCATGGTAACTTTGTTGGGCTTGAGAGTTGGGCCAACAACATTGCCTAAAATTTTAGGAGCAAATTATGATACATGTGCATGGTCTCAAGTGAAGTCGGGTAAAATTCATTTCTCCTCTTTTTTATAGGCAGAGAGAGAGAGCTTGATCAAGAACTTTCCTAATAACTTCTGAACTTTTATGGTGACTAGATCGATTGAGTTGAATCACATTAAATGTTTTGCCCTTGTCTGCTTTATAAATACTAAATAGAATTGCACATGCTCTTCTTGACTGGTGTCCAATATCCCACACCGAAAGTATGGGTTCGCCACTTGGGCTTATAACACAATGGTAGTAAGTTTCAATTTTCACAGGATCAAGTTTTATTATCCATAAGAATGTGAATATATATATATATATATATATATATTTTTTCATAAACAAAAAATTGTTGATATTATGATTCATTTTTTCTTTCGTTTATTCTTACCATTTTGTACATTACATC
Organism: Zanthoxylum bungeanum; assembly: GCA_019454045.1. NCBI lineage: Eukaryota > Viridiplantae > Streptophyta > Magnoliopsida > Sapindales > Rutaceae > Zanthoxylum > Zanthoxylum bungeanum. Next base: position 32,134 of record SKCR01010558.1, on the reverse strand, counting down.
TAAGCATTGTTACGGTATATTTACCACATTATCTGGGTTCAATATAAGAAAAATCATTACTCCTAAATACAACAATACCAAAGAGCTCTTTAAATATACAAATTTGCATCTTAGCTTACAAGGAGCTCTGGTAAATTGTAACTCCTAAATAGCAATACCAAAAGGACATCTAGAGATTTAAATTTGCAATTTAGTTTATAAAGAATTATGATGAGTCTTCATAAAAGATATTTTCAAACTGTTTGTTCTCAAATTTATTTACAATCTGAAATCTACTGAGATATTAAATAAATACATTTGTAATATAATTCAAATGTTTATCTAGCATGAACCAAGTTCATTTATTTATAACTTTTTTTAGAATAATGAGACTTGAGATTTAAGGGGTTCTTATATATATATACACACACATACACAATTAGTCTCGTGGACTTTATTTGAACTGTAAGGGCAGATAAAAATTAAAAAAAATAATATATTTTAGTTGAATGTAGACTTTATGTGTACCGTAAGGTGTGGATTGAAGTGTAATTTTATATATATATTCATTAAAGTTGACATCTTTATTTATGTGAATGTTATGTTTGTTTAAGAAATTATGGCCATGTTTATGTTGTCCGAAATCCCAAATAAAAGAGGGCTTGTGGTTTTTGCCGCCTAAATCAAAGCTAAAGGGTGCATCAAACAAAAATGCTCGTACAAGAAAGTTTCTTGTAAAAATAATCGCTAATTCCGGCCTTTCTCTAGAATGCATCTTAAATAGTAAATACCATTCAGCTACCGAAAAGACAAAAATTTGTATATTAAGCATTTCTTTTATTAAGAAAATAATCAAATAAAATTAGTTTCATAAAGCATAAAAAAATATATTAAAATTTAATAAAAGAATTGTCTTATGTTGGCAAAATACTAGTCCTTACCCACCGACTCAGCCTAGAAACGCAAGTCAAACTCGGCAACCATCAATGCCAATGAGAGGATCCCACCAATTTCATCTCGTATTTGATCTGAAGTTTAGTATTGTGATTAAAAAAATATAATGAATAAATAATAATTTATAATATTATTTTATGTTTTAAAAATAATTAGGATAAATTTTTTAAATATATTGATGGTGAGTAACGTTAAAAATATTAATTTTTGCAAAACTCAAAAGGAAACTATTAATAATTAATTGTAATCCTTTTATATAATCAAACACTTAAAAGTTAAGTTCGGATAAAAATACAATTTTATTATCACATCATATATAAAGGAAAAGTATAAAAAACATGTGATTTCACTTTATTTGCGAAACATGTCTATGGTTTTCGTGATAAAGATTACTATGTGAATTTGTCTATTAGTAAAATTTAGCAAACCTAGTAACATCTCTAGTATGATGACGTGGTATGAAAATTTTTGTTATTCTATGCTTCCACGTCATGTCTATGCCACATCATCAGTCATGTCACGTCACATAATTAGTTATTAACAATATTGTTATCGATTTTGTCGAAGAAATCAAAGGATACAATCATAATTTCATAAATGGAAGAAACTACAATTTTTTTTTTAAAAATGTTTTCTCTATATAAAACTAGGATACCAAAGATAGTCATATTAGGGGTGGCCATCGGTTCGGTTCTCAATTTTATTCCGTTTTTTTTTAATTTTAATAATGATTTTTTTTTTAAAAAAAAAAATTAAACAGTTCCACCGTAAAACCGTTGAAACCGAATGATTCTAATGATTTCGGTTCGAACCACTAGAACCATTCGATTCCAACTGTTGGATTTGAAAGCATCGTTGGAGACGTGCGGTGTTAAAAATTCAATATTTAATCAAACGCAGACTTAAAACTTTCGGTCAACGGTGATGAAACCCATGGCGCACATTTATTTGGTAGCACGTCCAACACGGGATCGATTCTTCGTATTAGTACTTTATTTTTAGTATATATTAAAATAAAATGCTGATTAGCGAAAACAAACACGCACTCCAGCCCATGAGCGAGAAACACGTGTAGCAATGGGATTTTCATTGGATGGTGTGATGGATGATCCTTTTAATTTTATCAGAAAATTGCGTGACAGTAACTGACAGTACGTCGTAATAAAAAAAGGCTCGTTTCTTTTTTCTTTTATTTATTTATTTGTGTTTGATTAGAAATTAGAATTAGATAGAGAAAGTGTAATGGATTCTGAGCCCAAACAAAATAAAATATAATAAAATAAATAGAAAGTCATTATATGGATAATCGGCATTTACTGTTGCAAATGACAACTGAACTGCAATTAATAGAGAAACTTCACCCTCTTTTCTTTGCAATGACCACAATGCCCCTATGAGGTCATTTTATTCTAAAGAAAATAGTAATAATAATGTTTCTAATTAGAAATTTATTTAAATAATGTACTTCTACGTATCTACTTAGAGGAAGGTCTTTTACTATAATGATTGACTCTCGAAACCATAATATGTTAATATACGGTGTAGATCCAAATGATTGATGAAAGAAACACAAATATATCCCAAAATTATTGGTCCTACTAGTCGGTTGATTGATGACAAATCATATATTTCATCTCTTTATTTTTTTAAGATAAGAGTAGACAAATTTCAGATTTAATTTTTATTTCCTTATCGTAAATTCGAACTTAATTAGATGGCAAATCAAATATAATTATTTGAAAATCATTTGATTATGCTTATAAGGACATACTTCATCTACCTTATATAGGAATAAAAATCACGTCTTTCTAATTATATTCTAAATCTAAAATACTTTTAAGAGTGAGTTTTTTTTTTCCCAATATCATCAATTATTTAAAAAAGAGGAAAAAAATAAAGCACAAATTGGTAATTAAACAATAAATAGAAGGACAATTTCGTCCAATAATGGGAAGTAATGAAGTTAATGACGCATCATAAATCAATTGTCCTCTCTATCTCTACAGCAAAAAGAAAAAGAAAATAAAAAGAAAAGAGAAATTAAAAAATAAAGTCTAGAGATTTATCATCCTCTTCAAAACCTTCGTTTACAAGCTCCCTCCCTTGGCTTCTCTTCTCCTCTCACAAACGAAACTCCAAATTACAATTTCATTTTCCGAAACGGCGAAAACGGATCTTCGTCTCTCACGCTCTATTCGCGTAATGCCGTAGATCTGGTAACTCTGTCTCCAGAACCAAGAGTTGACTCAGGTGACTTCGCACTCGCGACTCGAACCGTTTAACTCCTCCTCAAAGGCTGACACAATGGGCGGAGCGCCTTCGACGCCGCGTTTTAGCGACTCGCGGCCGCAGGACACGGCGGAGTATTTAATTTCCACGTTTGTCGGCGAGAAATCGTTCCCCTTGGCTTCCGATTTCTGGCAGAAGCTTCTCGAACTCCGGCTCAGCCTCCAATGGCCTTCTCACCGAGTCCACCAAGCTTGCGAGCTTTTCGGTCTGTCATTTAGTTCTTATTGTCATTTATATCGTTTTGCATTTATTTAATTTGGTAATTTGACCAATTAAGTGCTCGATTGAAAAAATTTCTTGATCAATGCGAAGCAACGTCGTTTTAGACATTTAATTATCGAGTTGATGACTTGAAATGCGCTTTCTCTGATATTTTGTGATTTTGAATTCATCCTGCTAAAATACTGAGTCGTTTTGAATAATTCAAAATTAAGAATAAAAGAGAGAAGTTTGAAGAAATGATAAGGAGCCAAGGCTTGATACCTAGAACGACCAAAATTGCAAAAATAATAAATAATAACTTAGGTTTAATGGACGAATATGATGCAGCTTACTTAGGGAACACAGAAATGTAAAATAGATTGAAGTTTCTGTCTCTTACAATCCTTTGTGTTACAAATTTGCATTCATCCTCTTGTGCAGCACAAAACAACTGTTATACTAGACATCTTGCGAAGATTTTGATTCACCTGGCATGGTGTTTGCAAGAGTGTATTTCATCTTCTGGCACTCCATCAACGGCTTATATGAAGGCTATTAATGCAGTGTACATTTCGTCAGTTTTTCTCAAGTACCTGATAGAAAATTCCCAGAGCGAAAATTTTGAGGAATTACATCTGTCCCTTGATGAAAGTGAACCAATTCCAAAGGAATTTATGCTAGGTAAATTTATCTTATAACTTGCTATTCACCACAACGCATTTAACTAAATATTCTAATTTGATCCTCTTGATGAAACAAAAAACAAATTATCCTGAGAGATCTTTGTCTCAAATGGCCAAGTGCTGCTTCTGAGTCTTAAATCAATAGTAATTATAACTTCTGCAAGCGTTGCTCTGGAAATAGTCGTATTTTGCTTTTAAAACTTGTCATTTGAAAGGGAACCACTCTATGTACTTCCAGTTTTCCGTTTTCGAAAATTTTTCTTTCCAATTAATAAAATTGCTTATTTCCCACTCTTTAAGAAGTTTCATCAACCTGTAGCTTTGTTTTTTTGCGCAGATCAAAACATTGAAAATCTTGTTATGCACAGTGTGCTGAGCTTTATTGCTTTGGTAGATGTAAGGTACATCACTGAATCTCAGCATGTTTTAGTTGTTGAGATATTTGCCCATTATTCTCATAAATGTGAATTCTCCTTTTGCAAGTCCCCATACATATCACCTGCATCAGGAGCTTTTTAATTTCATGCTCGTTGCAATGTCGACTCAGCTCCTTTCTGGGCCGTCTCTAGGACCAAAGAATGCGCACCCATTCATTGATGCGGCAATGGCTGAGGTGACGATATGAAATTTTCACTTCTTGTTCCGTTATCTCCAGATCTCCAAACTTATTGTAATTGCATAAATTCAACTTAAATTTGCAGGAATTTTCTTTGGTAAGTTCACTTGTCCGCAGATTGCTACTCAATTACATAACGCGATCTCATATCCCAGTAAACAGTGCATCTTACTCTATATTTTCGGAGGAGAACCAGCCTGGTGTTTTACAGAGAGTTGGCTCTGCGGCCGGTATGGGGTTGTCTTTGTAGATTATTTTCTAATTCGAAATTGTTTTTATGTGGAGTCTCATTGATGATGTTTTGGAATTCTTCTTTTGTATTTAGACTATTTGGTTGACATTGTATATTTGACCTGCAGCAACATTTGTGCTATTGCCGTTCAATTATTTGGTCAGTTCAAGTGGTGAAGGTTCAAGAAATCCATTGGCTGATTGCAGCCTCCTTGTCCTACTTGTCCTCATTCATTATCATAAATGTATGGATAGTGATGAGACCATAACCGACAGAAGCGATGACAGTGCCACTTCAGATTCTCTTACCAAATTGAACACGCATTTTTCTGACAATCCTTACAGCAAGGCATTAGAAAATGCAATGGACATTGAATGTAAGATCTGCTTTCTTTGTGTGTTTGTTTTTCTGGCCACGGTTTCAAACTAGAGTTTCTAAATGTGTTCAGAGGTTAAGTGGTTTCAGTGTTCTAAAAACGGCGTAGGTGTAAGGCGGTGTCTGGCTGGCCATTCTGATTTATTGGAAAATGGTGGTCTAGGCGGCAGCCACTTGGAAAAACGTAGATCTAGGGAAAATGGTGGCTTGGATCGGCGTGTGGACTGTTGGGGTGCGTTGGCCGACTGTTTCTGAGCTTGGTGGAGTGGTACGTTCGTTGGATGGATCGTGGCTGGTAGTGTCGGCGCATGTAGCTCACGCTCCGGCAGCCGCCGTTGGAACTGTCGGAATATACAAACCCCAACTCTAAACTTAGTTGAACTCAAATTTCCGAACCCTAACCTAATTGAACTCAATTTGACAAACACTAACCCTAATTAATATCAAATTTTCATGATCTAATCCCATTTGACCTCAATTTGCCAAATTCTAACCCTAAACTTAATTGAACCCATATTTCCAATCAATGATCAAATTTTTTGAATAAAAAATAAAACCGCCCACCGCCTAGCCTGTTTGTCTAGGTGCCGTCTAGAATCCTAGGTGCTCTCCCACCATACGCCTAGCGCCTAGCTTTTTTAGAACCATGAGTGGTTTTGATAAATCATTACCCTACTCACATAGGGTTTTATTTATTCACTTTCTTAGCCTTTTGTGTTGAATGTCATCTTAGTTGATAATCATTACTTGCTTGCAGTTGGTCATATGGATCCTGAGGGTAATGCACACAATGGTCCAGTTTTGAGACTACCTTTTGCCTCTGTGTTTGATACACTTGGAATGTGAGTGCCTTTTTTTGCTACTCCTCTCGAGTTTAGTATTCTTTTTTTTTGGAGGTTATATGGCTTCCTTTCTATTTCAGTACATTAAATTTGACCTGTGGGTTAAAATTGGATGTAGATGCACTGCATTAAGATTTATTTATTCTGTAGTGAAGTTTGGAATTAGTTTGCATTTCATTTCAATGTAATTTCGTAAAATGCAACTGATTGACTACGGTTGAAAATGTTTGGTCAAGTCTAGTTTAGACTACTTGAAGTTTCCGTGAAAAACTTTTAGTTTTCTTTAGAATTTCTATTGTTCTGAGAAAAATGGTTTGAAGAATCTGGCTCATCCACTTGATGATTCCTGTCTATTAAGCAGTGTCCATTTGGTTCAACATTCATTAGTCCGAATAGTTTTACTGGATTTTCCTCTCTGAAAAGGCGTAAAGTTCTGTTGTATCGTTTTTCAGAGTTTAGGAAGTCTTGCCAGCATTTTAGAACTTGACTGGTACTTTTTAATGGTTTGGACACCACAACCTTACCTGAGCTTTAATTTAATCCTGTGGTGAATCTGAAAGTAATGGCATGCTACTGATTAATTTCTCATCATCGTAAGTAAGTTGTAATTACTTGTTCCCCTTCATCAGATTTCTCTCTCATCAATGTTTGCACTGCAGGTGTTTGGCTGACGAGACTACAGTTCTATTACTTTACTCATTGTTGCAAGGGAACTCTGGCTTTTTGGAGTATGTTTTGGTGCGAACTGATTTGGATACATTGGTATGAAGCAACAACACATAGCTTGTCCTTGTTCAAAAATATTGCTTTCTGAACACAATCACTCTTTGTTTGTCCCCCACAAAAAAAGAAGGGCCTTACCTGCTGCTTTCTGAGTTAGACTTGGTTATAAATAGTAAAATATAAAAAATTTATCTTAAACGTAGGGATGGCAAAGCCTAGTGGGAAATAGGCTAGGGTCAGGATTGGCAAGAAAAGCCTTAAATAGTGAAATATATTTTTTTAAAAAAATTAAATATATCCATTTTCAATTCTAAATACATAAATTTATAACTAAATTTTTAAGGACTAACAAAAATATTTTAATATTTTATTTTTTCCTTTTCAATTATTAAAAATTTTAAAATTAGTTTTTTTTTTTTTTTTTTAAAATTATTTAAAATTCATTCTTCTAAATGCCCAGCTGGTAAATTGCCATCCCTAGTTAAATGAGATATTTTTCCCTTTTAAAAAAATATATATTTTTGTATTTTATAGCTCAAATAAGTTCTTAATCATGTCTTAGTTATATGAGCTTGCATATTATTATTAATTTTTTTTTTTATTTATTTATTGTGGCTTAGTTGCTTCACATCCTAATAATATTTTGGTTTGAAATCAACAGTTGATGCCCATTTTGGAAACATTATACAATGCTTCAAAGAGGACACCTAATCAAATATACATGTTGCTGATTATACTTCTCATACTTAGTCAGGATTCTTCTTTCAATGCAAGCATTCACAAAATTGTAAGACTCTGCACTGATGGCTAACCATTGACTGGATTACTTTAGGATAATGTTGACATATTTCGTATTTGTATAGATTCTTCCCAGTGTTCCATGGTACAAAGAACACCTCCTTCATCAGACATCTCTTGGATCCCTGTTGGTCATTATCTTGATAAGGACAGTGAAGTATAACCTATCCAAGCTGCGGGTATGGCTTGAAAGTTTCCTACTTGTTTTCTTGGAAGTGTGAGTTGAGAGTGCTACAGCTGATTGCTTGGTTTTAATATCATTTATGTGAACGCTCTTGGTATAGAAATTGACCACCTAATGCTTCTGATTAGATTTTATGGTGGTTTAAGTTCATTTATTTTAGATATATATCAGTTTAGATTCTTATGAATCAATTAGTGTGTCTATTTGATCTTGGTACTCCTTGAAAGTAGTATCTAGAATTCCTGTCCTAGGACTGCAGCAAGATAGAAACTAGGTGATTACAAATTTGAAATTGTGAAAGTAAATGTTAACTTTCATATATTTCAAGTGTTTACGGACACGTTTATTCTATGAAGTATGAAGAAAGCAAGAATTTAGTGCGAGAAAACATATTGTTTTCTCTTTTAGCCAATGAAATGACAACAAAGTGAAGGTTTGAAAGACAACCTCATGATGAGCATGGAAAGTGCGCAAATAAGGGAGGTGAGAGGTCTACAATTTTGCAAACTAGTTCCCTATAAATGGCTAAAAATGTGCTTCCCAGATGTTAGGCAATGCTTGGGCAGATAATAATTTTGTATGAAGAATCAGTCCTCTCATTCTAGATTCGGCCCATATGTCACAATAAATGAACTGGATTCCCGCAATTCCCCAAAAACCCCCTTAAAAACCCTTCACACCCAGGATCTATCATTATGTAGTAATGCTGGTACAAAGTTGTATTACTATCATTACTATATTATACTTCATGCTCACAACACTTTCCTTGATATTTCCATGTGTCAATCACCATTTTGATATGTGTGTAAGTTTCTAGATTGGTGGGATATTTGTCATTTGACATGTGGAGGATGTTTATACTTTGTTCATTATGTAAATTTCATCCTACTAAAGCTTTGAACATGTTAATTGATAACAGGATGTCTACCTCCACACAACTTGTCTAGCAACTTTGGCAAACATGGCACCTCATGCGCATCATTTGAGTGCATATGCATCACAGAGATTGGTCAGCCTTTTTTATATGCTCTCACGCAAGTATGTTCTCCTGTTCTCTCGTCGTTGTTGATGTCAATATTCTGCTGTGTTAATTTGATAAGCTTGAAGCAGACTTGTGTTTTCTAAAATGATGACATGTTTTCTTAATGTAACAACTTTGGATTTAGGTACAACAAAATAGCGGATCTAAGAGATGACAAGAAAAGCAACTTAATAGAACAAGATGGCCTTGCAGAAGATATGGTAGTCTTTCTGATCCTTCATCTTTGTATATACCGCATTAATAACTTCTTAATTTTTTACTGTTCCAATATTATCGTATCTTATAATTTATTTTTCTTTTGCTAAACTAGATTATTTTTGCTGCAGTCAGCAGAGTTGCATATTTACACGGATTTCTTGAGAATTGTCCTTGAAATATTAAATGCAATTTTGACTTATGCCCTACCTCGGAATCCAGAGGTATCATTTTTCTATTAAGTCATTGTCTATGTCTTATTCTTTCTTACAATCACAAGTCACTTGGAAGATTTCATGTTTTCAGTATTCTTAACTAAATTTCCTTGGCAGGTAGTATATGCAATATTACACAGGCAGGAGGTTTTTCAGCCTTTCAAGAGTCATCCTCGATTTAATGAGCTTCTAGAAAATATATACACGGTATGATTTTTTTGTCCAAACTTGCTATTATCTCTTATAATTAGTATTTGGATTTGGCCAATCACAAGAATTGGACCCAGTTGTAGTGCCTGTCTATTAAGGTTTTGAGTGTCTAAATTCTATTCTTTATACTCTCTTTTTCTGGGTGCTACCAAATTTGATGATTGCTTTGACTTTTATAGGTACTGGACTTTTTCAACAGTAGGCTTGATGCGCAAAGAGTGGATGGTGAATGGTCAGTGGAAAAGGTCCTGCAGTCCATAATTATCAATTGCCGATCTTGGCGTGGTGATGGTTTAAAGGTAAAAGCTGGTCACTGTAGTATATTGTTCTTTAAATTCGGGACATTTATCCTGATGATTTCTTTTTCCTTTTATTTTTAACAAAATGTGGATCCGTTTATGACAGATGTTTACTCGATTACATTTCTCTTATGAACAAGAGAGTCATCCAGAGGAGTTCTTTATTCCATATGTTTGGCAACTGGTTCTATCACGCTGGTAATTTCCTACTCCGTCTCCTCTCTTACTGCACAACCAAAAAAATTGGTAAACTGTCCATAGGAAAAGACCGATCTGATCAAGTCCATACATTGGGTGTTGATTTACTTAACTATCAATTCGGCATTCTTGATTAACTGTGATTTAACTATTTTAGTTACTTTTTAATTCTTATTTATTTCCCTTTACTATTTGCGTGCCCTTATACATTACTGATATCTGTATCCTGCCTTTTTTTTGACCTTCATTCAGTGGGTTCAGTTTTAATCCCGGTGCCATAAATTTGTTCCCAGTGGATCTGCCCATAAAAGTAAGTGTTTGGATCTCTTTTAAAGCTGTATTAATATATTTGGTCTAAAACTGCATAGCAGTTCCCTTTTTAATGTGAAATCATACATCTCTAAAATTTACAAACTCTGATTTGCTTGGTTTTTATTTCTAATGACCTCATTATTCACTTGGCTGTGGCAGGAGAGTAGCGATGATGAGGAGGAGCCCAACAAACATCAAAATGGGGAGTCGAATGAGCATAGAGTTCACGTCGAGCCATAGCAGCATGATTCTGCTTGTTGACGATGCTTGATGAATATGTGAATAGATGACATGGTAAAAAAAAGTATTCTTCTCATTCTTTTCTGTTAATATGTTTGAGACACTGTAGAGAGGCCATTCTGTCGTAGATAAGATTGAGATACACAATGTAATGAATAAGAGAGGACACTCGATTCTATCTTAGTAATATAAAATCATAATAATTGATTTTGCTTAGACATTTCTGTTCCTGTATTTGCATCCTCCCTGTAAACAGGTGGACACTTAAATTTGCACCTTTGGATTGGATGAGCTAGCTATTTCATGGACTATGATCGAGTTGACAAGAGCTTTGAATTCTACTTTGAATCGATGCTTGTGATTGGTTACATCACAAAAATGATAGGAGACTAAAATGGGTTTAACCACACACAAAATACAGAGATGATTGCTCCTTTTGCTCATCCTTTCTGAATTTTGTGAATGATTTTAGTTCCCTCATAGTAAGGGTGGGTGTTTCTAGGTTCCGGCCGGGTTCGGAATTCCTGGGAAATTTAGGTACTAAGATTTTGTTCCTAATAGTTTCTGAATCGTTATCCGACTCCCGACCTGTCCCGAGCTATTTGGGACAGGTCGGGAGACGAATACCCGGTTGGGAGTTGATTATTTGTTTGAGAAGTAAGAACCCGTTCGGGAATTGAGTATCCATTTAGGAATTGGATCCTAATTTCAGAATGGGTGCCCAATTCCCCAATGAGTACCCATTCACTTATGTTAAACTATTAATTTTTGCAAGCAATGTATTACCCAATTCTTGAATAGGTGTTTCCCAATTTTTGCAAGTATTCTGGTAGCATATTGTTGGGTTCGGGAATTTTCGTATTCAACCCGAGAATTCTCGAACCCGATTGGGTACATTCAATTTGTACCTAATCGGTTCTGAAAAATGTACTCGTACCCGTTCTATCCCGGAAATTTCGGAATGATTTCGGAAATTTCTAATGGGTACGGGAAATTTACCCACCCTACCTTATAGTCTTTATATCACTCTCCTTTTAGTCTCGTTACATCAATATGAAGATTCGCCATATTTTCTCACACGATGACGAAGTCTTGATTGTTCTGTTCAATTTAAAAATTTGTTAAAATGTATCCGATAGATTAATGAAAAGTCTGTTTTGTTAATAAGAAATTCATTTTGAAGAGTAGTTATCATTTATTTGAAAATCAAATTTATTTTATGGATTTTAAATAAAGAAGGATTGCTGCACAAATAGATATGCATATGTAGATTGTAAACAAGGATATACGATGTAATATACTACAAACGGAGGTTTTTTTTTTTTTTTTTTTAAAACTCACAACTCATATCTGATCGGGTATATTCAATTTGTACCTGATTGGTTCTGAAACACGTACCCGTACCCGTCCAGTCCCGGAAATTTCGGGCAGATTTCAAAAATTTTCAATGGGTACAGGAAATTTATCCACCCATCTTATAGTCTTTATAACACACTCCTTTTAGTCTCTTTTCAATAATATGGAGATTCACCATGTTTTCTCACAATGAGTCTTGACTGTTTTGTTCAATTTAAAAATTTGCTAAATGTATCCGATAGATTTATGAAAAATTTGATTTGTTAATTAGACAATTTTAATTTGTTTTCCTTTAAAATAAAGAGTAGTTATCATTTATTTGAAAATCAAATTTATCTCACTGATTATAAATAAAGAAGGATTGCTCCACAAATAGATATGCATATATAGATTGTAAACAAAGGATACACTATGTAATATACTACAAGCGGAGGTTATTTTTAATTTCAATTTTTTTAAAAACTCACAACTCATACCTTCATATACCCTTATATTTACATTGAGGACATGAGATCACTGATCTACTATCCCTAATGGCAAGGGGAGGTTATTGTTTTATAATACAAGCTTTCATGTGTACACAGAAATGGAGTTAAACAAGGGTGCCACCCTTAACAAACTCAGTCAAAGCCAAGGCAACGAGACCCACCATAGCGAACCTCCCATTCCACAGCTCAGCATCTGAAGTCATAACCCCATCAGATTTAGACTCCACGCTGACACCTTTGAACAAAGGAACCAGAGATGCGATTGACAGCAACACGCTGGTCCCCACGAACCATGCAAACCCACCGTCTGATATCTGGGCAAACACATCCTGACCCTTGGATAGCTCCACTGCCATTGCAGCTACAAAGCCGATCATCGCAAGCCTCCCGTTGATCCTCTCCGGAGCTGGCCCGCTGAATGCAAACACATCAGAGAACTCTGTGCTCATCTGATATATACAAATGGAATAAAACATATTGTTAGAAACGTTTGCCACAAATTCAATTCCTTTTTTTTTTGGTCATTGATCATATAAGTTTTGCCCAGACATATCATTTAAGGTAACTCATGACTGCTTAACTTACCTTTTTGTTTGATGATTGCTCCTTTTGCTCATCCTACAAAATTGCACCCATGCAATTAGCACAAGTTTTTCTCTAGTGAAATAAAATATATATAAATATTGTATCCAATGTGTAAAGGGTTTAAGGAAGATACTTACTTTAGCCTTGCAACGCACGGATAAGTTAACATTTCTCCGCAGGCTCGGCACGTGCTTGATAGGGGAAAATTGATTCACCGGGGATCCTCTGATGACACTGACACGAGTTGTGATAGGGCTCGTTAACATAGATTGAGTGGCAAGTGATGCGGCCATTTTTGAACAAAAATTATGTCAAGAGATTGAGAGCTGATAGGTTAGAGGGTTTCTTCTTAATTTGCAAATTGATATTGTGAGTGAAACGCTGCTGCATGCTACTATATATATACACAAAAATAAAAGGACTAAAGGACATGGACGACCTTAAACACATTTTTAAAGTACGTGGCATTTTAACAATAAAAGAAGATTTTTTTTGTTTCCTTATTAGAATAAGTAATAAATTTAAGAATTCTAGTTGACCGACTATGTCCGCTATCCCAATTAACCACGGGTGTGACAGACTGATGAGGGTTAAAAGAGAGGGGGTGGATATTTAGGTTCCACGTAGTATAGATATTTAGTCAAAAGTTAATTGGTTCACGTGGGGTTAGCTTGTATATGCATGGTGGAGTTAGCGACGTGGCCTTAGTTACTCGCCATAAACATGATCACTTGCGAAGCAGAGGCCAATGTTGTACTAGGTTTTGAGTTAGGTAACGCCCAGACACATGTTCTTGCTTCTTACTTGACAGTTGTGATATCAGTACACGTTAATAAAAATTTCACACATTATTGTTTGTTTGCTTTTAGCTTGTTTTGTTTTTTGGTAATCAGTATATACGTGCTTTCTTTTTGGCCGTGTGGGTATTACCATGATATTGCACGTTGACGGTAAAGTTTCACGTTTCACCTCTCTCTCTCTCTCTCTATTTCAATCAATAAGGTATTCTCCTCCTTTCTTTACCTAGTGGAGTAGTCGGAATATTAATTCAGTGACTGGTAAAGTTTCATATTTATCACAAATGATTAATACTCTTTGTAGCAATGGCAAATAAAAATATTATTAGAATAAAAATAATTTACAAAATAATAGCAAAATTAATTTTATTCTAATAATTATTTTCTTGTTATAAATTTAAAAATAAATTAAAATTAAAATATAAAAATAAATTAAATTTATAATTAAATTTTATTAAATAAAATAAATACATAGTTTATTAAAAAATTAATAAATGAAAGTTAATAAAAATAAAAATAAAAAATAACAATCACTACTGCTGTGATGGAGGGGCGGTGGTAGCCGATACAGACTGGCTGAGTGAGGCCCCCAGCATCTGCCTGAAAGTCCTCATCTGCTGGTCGAACTCTTGCATCTTCTTTTGGTTGTCCTCCTCGTCATGTTGTAGCTTCTCATGGGTCTTATTCAGCTTTTCTTTGGTATTGTCCATCTCTTTCTCGGTGCTGTCTAGTTGTTATTGAATGTGCAGCTGGGTAGGAGAAGAAACAGTAGTCCGTCCAGACGATGTTGGCTTCTTATGAGTGCCAAGGCCGACGTCGTACGTTGTATGGTTCTTGAAAACCAGTTGCGACAACTGCTCATCTGGTAGAGGGTCGGACCCTATCTCATGAGCATGTGGCTGGATCTCCACCATTTCGTTCTGTTTAAAAAAAATTGAAGTTAATGTTCGAACTTGAAAAAAATTTAATTTAAAATTTAATTTAATTTAGTTTAAATATTAAAACTTACGTAGCAACGTTCGACTTCTTCATTGATCAATTTCTTCTTCTCGATGTAGTGTGTCACTTGAAAAAACTCCGGAAATGACTACACCTTAACTGTGATACTCTGCAAAAAAAAGCATAAAGTGGTTGTTAGTGTTAGTAAAATAATGAAATGTTAAAAAATAATTTAGGGTATATTTATCTCAGAATGCTCGTCACGGTGTTGGGAAAATAGCTTGGACCCTCCACGATGGTTGAAACGCAGGTGGCTGCGATTCTCCGTATTTGCTTGACATTTATTTTACATTTAACAACATTTTCAGTAACAAAAATAAATAGAATTATCAGTTTCGTATTATTTTAAAAGTTATCTCGTGTTTCTCGCTCGACCAGAGCTCACACAAGAATGTCCAGTTTGCTCCTCTATATAACTAGGCTTGTGTTGTGGAGCCTTCGAAGCCCCATATTTTTTGAATATCGGTTTCATGACTTTTATCCTGAAATACTGTAACTCTTCCTTATGTGGTGGTTGAGATACTTCAGGACGTTTGGTTTGTTCAGGTCCACGTCGAATCACTCCTGCAAAAATAGCAACCAATTAGAAATTATATATAAAATAACAATTTATAGGGAAAAAAAAAAAAGAAAACTCAATAATGTAAGCTTACAAGTATCGTGGGGGAAGAGCTGGTTGATTTTCGTCTCCCACGGGATCTTTCTCTAGGACACGTATTTTTGGGGAGCTTCAAATCGGGCAGAGCATCTATGGCATTGGTAAAGAATGAAAAATATTGTATGATCTATCTTTCTCCACCATCTGATATCTCTATTCGGATGCGGCCATGGGCCTTGACGTGCTTAACTAATGGCAGACCATGGTTGCGTCCTCGAGGCTTCGCTGTACTCGATCAGCCTGTGTCCCTGCAGATGTAGATGGCGTCAATAAGGGCGTTTGCGAGAACCTGGTGCCATCTGTAAAATAAAAAAACAAGCATGTACAATTAAAAAATAAAAGACATGTATACACAATTGTTAACATAGAAGAGAGAACAATATTATAAAATTGAGCACAATGTTAGGCCTGCCTTTATTGAGGTGATGACTATTGTGCCTGGAGGAAGCCAAGGCAGTGTGATGACATACTATTCTACTACTCAATTTTTTTATGTTATTGCTGTTGTTATAACAGCATGAGACTGTTGTTGTAATAGCAGAAAGCTGCTGCTGTTATAACAGTAAACAACAGCAGCAACCTGTTGTTGTAACAACAGAAAAAAAAATGGAGCAAATATTTTAAAGATACAGTTTTCAAAACTTCAGATAGAATGTCTTTGAACTAGTCAAAATATTCTATCCGCGTTTCATCAGAAACATGTAATTAAGTCATGACAATTCATTGACTAAGTTACAAAGTAAAGAATATTACCTTAAGCAATTTACAATTCATTAAACTTCATACATCTAATGTATCAGTTTAATAAATCTTATGCTTCAATGACAATCATTAGTTAAATGAGATTTAATCACATTCTAGAATACAATATTCATTAAATGGATAAGGATATGTGGTGTAATCTCGTATCAGACCATCCTTTACCATACTGAATAAGCATCTAATGCTTAAGTGATAAAAACTCATAAAGTATTGTTCTAAGTTATTTACTTAACCGAATTTTTTTTCTTAATGTTTATCCTTTCATCAATGACATTACTAGTCGTATTAAAATATGTAACAATTATTTATAAAGAACATGTAACTATTCAATAGTCGTAAGTTCTGATATCATATATCAAAACAATCATTAAACAATATTTCAAATAACTTGACAGAAAATCTGGTATCCAATACCTACAATTGTCATATTGTGAGAATCAATATTCTCTACACACAAATATACACATCTCATTTCTTTAGCTTCATGATTTGCCTTCAACTATTCACAACAATTGTAAATAATTGATTAGCAAATTGTGTGTGACATATTACCTCTAAAGGTCACTAAAGTCAAGAAACGTCATTATCGGATAAACAAACACTTAATGGAGTTTTTTTAATGCCAGTAAATAATATCAATACATGAACCAATTAATGTCAATTTTTACTGCACAAGAAACTATTCTCTCTCGACAATTATATCCTAAAACGAATATCTTTTAGATTACCTATCGTGAGTTAGTAGCTAAGTCACTAACCATCTTGATTTTCCAAGAAAATTGGAACGATAGTTCCTGATGGTTTATACGGATATAATTATATCCATGTCTATTGATATCTAGAACCTATTCTAGAAAAACGCAACCATAAGTAAGGTCAGAAAACATATATAAATAATATGCATGCAGTGGATTAAAAGTGCAGTGGATTAGAAGTTTAATTCTATATATACAATAGAATAAAGGAAACATAAGCGGTAATTTTCATAATATTACATATTGCCTTAGTTATGGATTTTTAACCCAACAGTGCCTCTCACTATTTCACGTAATACCGTAATCCTTAACGGAAAATGGGAATGTAATAATTAAATTGAATTCCATAGTGAGAAGTGGAACCCATGAATATATTTTGACTCACAACTTTGGCACGTTCTCGCTTACGTATATTCACAGGTAGATAACTCATTATCAATCACATTCACTGTGACTCCTAATTTTGGTCCTGACTGTTTCTCGTTATGACAGCTTTGACACGTTCACATGAGGCATATCAAGGCTTCACTTTTCAGTGACAAACTCAAGTTACCGATGTAGTCCTGACGGCTTTGGCACGTTCAGGATTTCCACTTTCACTTGAATTTGTCTCTTATCATATAAGTTCTATCGGCACAAATGAACTACCATCAGCCAGAACTGCACAACTTTGGTAGGATACAACTACAGCATCAAGAAAAAAATTCATATTCGTACGGACGAGGTGGACCAAGAAATAATTATTCCTAATACAAGTTAATTTAATGCCTTATTTAACATAGATTTTCCTCAAAGTGTCATACACCTTATTTAATCAAATTAAATAACACACTGTAGGCACTGTATTTTTGCATATAAGTCCCTATGATGAGTCTCATTTAGAGGCACTACCTTTTAAGTCGCGGAAGTCGCGGGAAACAGACGTCGGAAGGGGAAATTCAGAATAAGTATGTCATTAGATTCATTTCACAAGTTCACTATTTTCGTTCGTGCTGCGTTCGTGACCACGTTCGAAAGTCAAGCAGATTGCGGGCGTTCTTGTAGCGTTCGAATCGGCGTTCGAACGGTGTCGGTATTTCTGGTTTTGCTGCTAGCCTCACACCCAAGCCCAATTAGCCCATAAAACACATCCAAATTAATTAAATACATATTTAACACATGACAAAATTAATTAAAATCTAAAAATCATATACCAAAATTAAATAAAATCTAAAAATCATATACCAATTTAAAATAAAATCATGCCTAATTAAAATCAATTAAGTATATTATATTCCTAACTAAAAAAATTTCATGACTAAACAAAACAAATTAATATATAACCTTCCTAAACAAACCAAATTTTGTCTCCAATCAATCTTGTATTTTCCTTACATAACACTAAATCATATCCTCCTTTAATGCACAAATCCCTTCCTTGTCAAGCAAGGATTCACCCATCCCCTTTGTCTATAAAAGAAACACATTGCCAATACACTCCCTCCTCCTCCAATTCACGCATACACAACACAAAAAAACTCTCTTATTCACGCCTAACACACTCAAGAAGCAACAAAGAAATCTCCCTTCTCATCCTCACTCACATTACCGAGAACCAACAGCCCCTACAGCCCCCATAAACAACCGAAAACAGCAGCCCCCCTACACCCCCTAAACAACCGAAAAGAGCAGCCCAAGCACCTTAAAACAGCCCCTAAATCACCTAAAACAGTAACTAAAAACTGCACTTTTAATCCCTAAAACAGTAACTAAAAACTGCACTTTAAACCTTCAAAAACATCCAAAACAGTAGCCTAAATACAGTAAATACAGTGACCGAAAATCAGCAGTAAAACAGCAACAAAACAACATCGAAACGGAGCGAAAACGGTAGCTTAAGTAGTGAAACAGCGAGGAAAATGGAAAATCAGTAAGCCGGAAGAGTTGTGGAGTTTTAGCCCTTCCAATCATCGTGTAACGTGCTTCCATAAGTCGACGCAAAAGGTTAGACCTGAGGGCAATTTTCACATCTATTTTCATTCGTATCTTATTGTTTATTAAATTTTTTTTGCATGATTATTGTGGAATGATGCATATTGTGGCCCTATAGATAGAAAATGTATGTATTGTGAAATGATGCATGTTGTGGCCCTTGAATAAAATGGAAAATGTGTCGCCTCTTGTGGTATATATGATGGAAACCCAGACATAAATTCAGTAGCCGAATCTGAATGGACGATAGTGCGGTCTGTACTTGGGATACAACTCCACGTACCACTTGAGCAAACATCGCATATTTTGTTTTATGTTGTTTTGATTCGTTTATTATCCGTTATTTAAATTCTGCATGTTATTTAGTTGTGTAATGATGAGATAAAGCGCATGGGCTTAGTAAGTTGGATTAAAGGTCCTCCATTTCGAGGGGTTAAAATCCTTTACCGATGTTTTGCCGCGCCGGATGATGTATATTCGGTTGAATGTGAGATGTGTTCAATCGGGTATACGAAGTCCGATATCGTTGTCTTTATTTTTTTATATGCATTATGTTATTAGCGCATGGGCTTAGTAAGTTGGATTAAAGGTCCTCCATGTCGAGGGGTTAAAATCCTTTACCACGATGCTTTGCCGCGCCGGATAATGTATATTCAGTTGAATGTAAGATATGTTCAATTGGGTATACGAAGTCCGATATCGTTTTCTTTATTTTTATATGCATTATGTTATTAGCGCATGGGCTTAGTAAGTTGGATAAAGGTCCTCCATGTCGAGGGGTTAAAATCCTTTACCACGATGCTTTGCCACGCCGGAGGACGTATATTCGGTTGAATGTAAGATGTGTTCAATCTGGTATACAAAGTCTGATATCGTTGTCTTTATTTTTTTATATGCATTATGCTATTAGCGCATGGGCTTAGTAAGTTGGATTAAAGGTCTTCCATGCCGAGGGGTTAAAATCCTTTACCACGATGCTTTACCGCGCCTTTTAGCCCGTTATTATTTATTAGGTGTCATCTATTCATCCGTTCACGTATGTGTCATGTTGTTTACTGTATTTTGGAGGTCACTGCTATAACCCCATTCGAACGAGTTTCAGAACGCCGTACGAACGCATGTTTTCTGTCTCAGTTCGTTCGAATGCGTTTACGAATGCTACTCGAACACGAAACTTCTGTTTACTGTTCGAACGCGGCTATGAACACCGCACGAACACCCACGGTAAACAGGCCCTCTTTCATCACATCTCATGCATGGTTACTCATTTTGTCATTTACCTTTTTGATTGTTCATGTTCTCGCAGTTAGTCATTTATTGTGTTCACAAGATCACATGTTCGTTTCCATGATGCATGTTTACACGATAGTTGTCTACTTATGCTTCCGCATTCATCCATTCAACATGTTCATGAAGTTATATGCTTGCCGTTATTTCTATTTGCCTTCATGTGTGATTGTACAATTATTATCTACTGGCATGCCTATGATCAAATGTAATGTGCTTATGATATTGTATGTTTGCCATATTTCAATTTATCTTTATGCATGCAAATTCGGACATAGATTTTATGCTAATAGGTTGTATGCAAATTCGGACATAGATTGTATACAAATAGGTTGTATGCAAATTTGGACATAAATTATATGCAAATAGGTTGTATGTAAATATGAAAATGCGTTATATGTGAACTTAGATGAACTTTTGATTTATGCGTACGAACTTAGAAATAGAATACCCTTAGGAATATATGTTGCTAGACTCGATTAAATTATTGTACAAATCATTTTATTACAAGTGACATACGTAAAAGACCATTCCAAACCCAACGGTTTGAGGTCTTCCCTTGCGAGGGGTGAGTGCGGCCTTAAATCATTTTCCCAGTTCACACCGGGTGGCGACTCCATTATTCTCCGGTTTAGTCCCCCGCGGGCTACTCCGTACTCCTAACTAGGCCGCGAGCCCATAACAGCATGCGTCGCCCAATTTCTATGTCCTACAGTCTGGCGACTCCACTGGGAATAGAGAATCGGCCCCGAAATAATGTCTTGTAATGTTTGGATTTGTGCTTTAATTAACCGTGTCTACTGTGGGTCAAAAGGGATTTAATCAAAGACACTTTTTTAAGGCTGGGTAATGGTTTGATGTCTTCCTTCATTCACTACCTTTCTATAAGGAAAAGCTGTGAAGACACCTAGATAATGATTTACTTGTAGCCTATTGTGATGGACTAATTTGGAGGACTCGTTGTTTATTTCTGTCACCAAGCGATAAGAGCCTAAGAGGCTTGGGATTTTAAGAGAGTTTGCTCCGCCCTCCCATGGGGAATCTGCAACGGGAAATCCATTTGACAATCAGTCACACACCATAACTCGTTGGCACGTACTGTAAGGTATAAAAAAGGCGCGCTCACTTGGTCGCTCGAACCCTTGAGTGAGGAGACCTAGTTGTGGGCAATCATTCACCAGCGAGAGTCTTTATCTACACTCCCACGAACCCACACGTAGACCGGAGTTGTATGGCATATAGCAACTATTTCCTTGTGCTTGTGGGCCATCCATTTGGATGCAGTTGGACTTCTTGTCAGAAATGCGAACTTGTTGGGCCATTTAAACTGGGACGAGTTCGTATCCTATGACAATTGGGCCAAAAGCTTCTGAAATATTGATGGGCCACTCTGTAGAAATTATTTTTGTATGTTTATGTTTGGGAACATTGTCGTTTGGATCCATTCGGACCTTTTTTCATGAGGTATGGGCTTGTTGGGCCATTTAAACTGGGACAAGAATGTATCTTATGATGATTAGGCCAAAAGCTTCTAAAACGCCAATGAGCCATTATATGTTTATGTTTAGGAATATTATCATTTGGATACAGTTGGAATTCTTGCCATGAGATGTGAACTCGTTGGGCTATTTAAACTGGGACGAGTTCACTCCTATGACAGCTAACCCAAAAGCTTCTAAAATGATGATGGGCCGATTTGTGTGAAAATTTTAATGAGTTGATATATTCCTTGTATCACATGCATCTCATTCATCTCATGCATACATATATCCTCTTAACACCCTCTATGTCTATAAAAGACATCATAGATTCCCGTTGGGTTAGGGAAGAGGGAAGACTCACTAAAAGACCGGTAACAGATATGAGTACATCCGATAACGAGGTATCCCGGATAAATCAGTTGGAAAACGGTGTCTCCAAAATTACTGAACAGTTGTAAGCCTTGACTACTGCTGTGGCTGGTATGGCTGTACCCCGTGCTGGGGGAAGTTATGAGAATGTGAGGCACGAGAAGCCTCCGAATGGGTTGGGGGATGATATCCCGCTTTTGATGATGACATGGAAGAGTATGCAACAGGCAGAGTGATTGGGTCTCAGGCATAATCTTAGAAGCTTCAGGATCAGGTTGAAACAGTTACCCGTAAAATGAGGGTTAAACATGAAGAGTTGTTAGATTATGAGGCAATGACCTTCGAAGAACAGTTGCCAGCTCAGTTCAAGATGCCGGATATGGCTAAGTTCAACGGGAATGGGGATCCGATGGTCCATCTCCGTCAGTATGTTTCAGTCATGAGTTCAGTGGGTTTATCCAAGCGTCAATTGCATAAAATGTTTGAGATGTCACTTGAGGGAGCGCCGGTAGTTTGGTATCACAGCCTTGAGAAGAAGATTATGGAAGATTGGAGGGAACTGGCTGATGTTTTTCTGAAGCAATATGTTACAGATTTGGAAATTGATTCGTCACTCCGTGATTTGGAGAACACTAAGCAGAAGCCGGAGGAAAGATTTAAGGAGTATGTAGATCGCTGGAGAAGCCAGCTTCTGAAAATACAGACTCGGCCCTCTGAGAAGGACCAGATTAAAATGATCATCAAGGGCACCAAACCCTCGATTTATGGCAAGCTGAGGAGGATGACCTCAATGATTGCTGATTTTCGACAGTTAAGAGAAACTGTCATGGATATTGAAGAAGAAGAGGCAGAGAACATGAAGTTTTATGGCCTAAGTAGGAGGCCTATTGGGGGAACATCAGGTACCAAACCTGTTTCTGCGGAGATTGTTGCCATCCGGAATCGGATATTCTCCAACTTAGGGAGGCCCTTGTCTAAGGTGCTGGAGAAATTAAGAAGGCAAAGACTTCTGAAACCCCTGGAGACCAAACCACTTCCCAACCCTCCACCACCACATCTCAATCTGAGCCAATACTGTCACTTCCACCAACAAAAAGGCCACGACACTAAATATGTGCCCGCCTCCGCCATGAAATCCAAGACCTTATAGACTCCAAAAAGATACCCGACCCTGAAACAGAACGCCCCAACACACACAAAAATCCCCTACCAAATTACCACTCTGTCTCCCACCGACCTATATGATAAACTCTGACCTACCCGAAAGCCTTGTCCTCAAGACCTTTGATCATCAAGCCTTTTGCTTGGGTATCTGGGACAGTAACAGTGAAGATGAGGCAGAACATTGGCAGAATTTCTGGGAAGACTTCTCCAGTAGTGATGAAGAAGAAGTGAGGGGAATGACACGCAGCGGTCATTTCTATAATGATATGGCAGAAAAGGGTAAGGAAGTATTAACAGATGTAGAGAAGTGATTGAGAATGCAGAGATTACTGAGGGAGATACAGTGCTGATGCAGTTGAAAAAGACCCGGGCACATGTTAGCATCTGGGAATTATTTTGTTCATCACAGGAACACAGACGGGCCATGGTTGAGGCCTTAAGCAAGATAGTAGTGCCAGAAGACGCCAACCCTGCAATGTTTGTTGGGTCAGTCCAAAAGGAAACTCTGCCAATATCCTTTTCTGACAAAGAACTCCCGGCTGAGGGGAGAAATCATAATAGACCCTTGTTTATCAGAGCTGAAGTGAGGGGTAAAAGGACCTCTTGTATGATGGTGGATGACGGCTCATCCATTAATGTGTGCTCGTCGATGATTTTGGCCAAACTGGGTATGAAGGCAACAGATCTGGATCCATCTATTATGACTATCAAGGCTTATGATGATAGTAAGCGAGGAGTTGAGGGTACATTTGTGGCAGCGGTCAAGGTTGGTCCTATTAAGGACGAAGTTGAGTTCACAGTGCTGGATATCCCATATACTTTTGCCTTGTTGTTGGGAAGGCCTTGGTTTCATAAGCTTGGAGGCGTGCCCTCTATCTGCACCATATGATTAAGTTCCCGTATGAGGGAGAGATTGTCACCATTCGAGCTGAGGTGGACAATGCTATAGCTGCTTTGGAGATACAACCTTTCACGAGGTTCCAAGTGTTGGGACATTTTGAGGAGTAGGTGGATCCTAGGGTGGCTAGGATCATGAAAAAGATGAAGTTCGAGCCGGGTAAAGGTTCAACATTGCCTAACTTTAGAGGTCAGACCACTCGAAGGGGTTTGGGGTACAAGTCTAATGAAGAAAAGCCGATGGCTAAAAAGAAAGGGTTGAAATTGATGGAATGCTTTGTGAAGGCTTCAGGGTATCAATGTGAGCCCAAACCAATAGAAGTTAATGAGATTGTGGTGCCTGGATTTGAGATCTTCCAGGATATGTTGGGTGAAAAGCCGCTGACGGAAGAAATTGTGAAAGAAGAAGATAAGTGGGAAGAAGAGTTGATGAAATTGGAGAGCCTGACTCTCGAAGAGGATGAAGAAACTGAGAAAAATCCGGTTGCAAAGGAAGAAGTTTCTGTGGATGATGAAGACATTTATCTTCTTGATTTATTTGAATGTATTCCTACATCTGCTAGCAATAAAAACAATCATTTTGCTTACGTGCCTGAGTCTATTCCTTTCAATTTGCATGACTTGAGTATATTTGATATCAGCTCAACCAGAACAAATGCATTTAACTTGGGCACGCCTGAGAACCCCAAGGAAATTCTGATTGCAAGTGAGGTTACCTCCGATGAGAGGGAGAAATTAGAAGAAATATTGGTAAAATATGTCAAAGTGTTTGCTTGGTCATACGAGGACATGCCTGGGGTAGACAGAAGTATTGCCCAGCATACAATACCAACTTATCCGAATACGAGGCCAGTAAAACAGAAACTCCGACGGATGAGAGCAGAATGGGCTGAGAAAGTTAGAGAAGAAGTCAAGAAACAGATAGATGTGGGGTTCCTGGAAGTGGTAAAGTATCTCGAATGGTTAGCAAATGTTGTGCCAGTGCCGAAGAAAGACGGGAAAGTCAGAATGTGTGTGGATTACAGAGATATCAACAAGGCTTGTCCGAAAGATGATTTTCCTCTACCTCATATTGATGTGCTAGTTGTTAGTGCAACTTTATCTGTCATGTATTCATTTGCAGATGGGTTTTCAAGGTATAATCAGGTTCTTATGGCTGAGGAAGACAAGCACAAAACTGTCTTCGTCACAGAGTGGGGTACTTATTGTTATAAGGTAATGTTGTTTGGGCTCAAAAATGAAGGAGCTACTTATCAATGGATGGCCACTACATTGTTTTATGACTTGATGCACAAAGAAATTGAAGTATATGTGGATGACATGATGGTGAAATCAGAAACCAGAATCGGATATATAGAAGCATTGGAAAAGTTCCTTCAGAGAGTTGACCAATAACTTGCGGCTGAATCCCAAGAAATGTGTGTTTGGGGTAGCATCAGGAAAATTGTTGGGACATACAGTGGGAATGGGAGGAATAGAAGTAGATTCTGAGAAAATCAAGGCAATTACTAAGATGCCGGCACCAAAGACAGAGAAAGAGGTTAGAGCATTCTGGGAAAAATCCAGTACATCAGTCGGTTCATCGCCAAGATGACATTAGTGTGTGAACCTATTTTCAAACTGTTGAGAAAGGACCGGCCAGTGAAATGGAATGAGCAGTGTCAACCAGCCTTCGACAAGATCAGAGAATACTTGGTAAAACCTCCTGTATTGAAACCTCCAAGACTGGGCAAGCCTTTGGTACTGTATTTGGCTATAGAATCAGAAGCACTGGGTGCAATGATGGTACAGGCAGATGAGACCGGGTTAGAGCATTTAGTCTACTATCTCAGTAAGAAAATGCTTCCGTATGAAGCCCGCTATCAAGAAGTAGAGAAGATTTGTTTGGCAGTAGTATGGGAATCCAGAAAATTACGGTATTACTTCCAATCTTACATGATCCAGGTAGTGGCAAAGGAGAATCCTCTGAAATATCTGCATTCAGTGCCTTCGCTAGTGGGAAAATTGGGCAGATGGTTAGTATTGATTACAGAGTTTGACATTGAGTACCTCACTTCCAAAATGATCAAGGGGCTAGCCGTAGCAGAGTTTCTGGCATTGCAACCTATCGAAGGGGATCAGCATAAGTTTGAATTTCCAGATGAAGAGATCTGGGCAATAACAGTTCATGTATGTAAAATGTACTTTGACGGAGCAGTGAATTACAATGGAGCCGGAATTGGGATTGTGATAGTGACCCCGGAAGGAGAAACCTTGCCTATGGCCAAGAGGTTGACATTCGGAGTAACCAACAACATGGCCGAGTACGAAGCATGTGCTTTTGGATTGACTGCACTGATAGCCTTGAAGGCTGAGAGCGTAGAGGTCTACAGGGATTCAATGTTAGTAATTCGACAGATTCAGGGAGAATGGGAACTGAAGGAAGAACGGTTGAAACCTTACCTTTTTCACCTCAGAAAGTTGGCACATGCTATCCCCGATTGTAAATTTCAGCACTTGCCGCGAGAAGAGAATCAGATGGCAGATGCATTGGCTACACTTGCAGCGACTTGGGAAAATCCAGAGAAGTTAGTGATGAGACCATTGATACTGACAACAGTAAGCAAACCGATCTATGAGACAGAAAGAGTTTCGGAAGTAGAAATCAATGATGGTAAACCTTGGTATCATGACATTCAGAGGTATCAGGAACACGGAGAACTCCCAAAGGGAGCAGGCAGAAAAGACTGGTTAGTCATTCAGAAGTTAGCTTCCCAGTACGTGATTTTGAAAGGGGAACTGTACAAGAGGCAATCAAATGGCATTCAGCTTAAGTGTTTGAGAAGAGAAGAGACTCAGAAGATAATGGAAGAAATACATGCCGGGGTATGTGGACCACACATGAATGGGTTGAATTTGTCTTGCAAGATTGCAAGACAATGTTTCTATTGGTTAACCATGGAGACAGACTGTGCGAAGCTGGTAAAACATTGTCATGATTGTCAAGCACATGATAATATGAATCATCTGCCTCACACAGAGTTACACGGGTTGTCAGAGCCTTGGCCTTTCTCAACATGAGGAATTGATATGATTGGAGAGATTCGATCAAATGAATCAAATGGACATCACTTCATAGTAGTGGCAGTAGACTACTTCTCAAAGTGGGTGGAAGCTGAATCATTCCGCAATGTTACAGCAAAGCAGATGGCAAAGTTCATAACCCGGAATCTTATATGTCGGTATGGTATGCCGCATCATGTGGTCTTAGACAACGGAGTTCAGTTCCAATGGGAAACAAAGACAATGCTGTAGAAGTACGGGATAGGCCATCACAAGTCATCGCCTTACAGACCACAGGAAAATGGGGCAGTCGAGGCAGCCAACAAGATAATAAAGAAAATATTAGCCAAGATGACAGATAACTACAGAGACTGGGCCGATAAATTACTGTACGCCTTGTAGGGGTACAGAACGTCTGTGAGAACAGCAACATGAGCCACACCTTACTCTTTGGTTTATGGAATAGAAACAGTACTGCCAGTGCCGGTTGAGATACAGTCAATGTGGGTATTAGCAGAAACAGAGTTACCTGAACAAGAATGGGCTGCACAGAGGTTTGATCAGTTAGCACTACTGAATGAGAAGAGAATGAGGTCTTTACATCACATGCAGTTATATCAGAAGAGACTAGCCCGAGCGTTCAACAAGAAGGTACGTCCCACCAAGATCAGAAAAGGTGATTTGGTACTTAAGCAGTCAAGGCCGTCGACGACAGATCCGAGAGGAAAGTTCAGGCCTAACTGGGAAGGACCTTACATAGTGCAGAAGATAATGGGAAATGGAGCAGTGAGACTGTCAGACTTGGAAGGGAATGAGTTCACCGAGCCGATCAATGTAGACAGATTGAAGCTGTACTTTGTCTAAGGGAGAGAAGACTGAGCAGTCACCAGGAAGATTGACAGAAGACCTAACCCGACGGGATAAGGAAACTCATGCATGCATGCATACACGTAACATATTTTGGCATTCGTTTTGTGTTTATTTTGTATTCACAAGTTTTGAAGAATAAAAGAGAAGGCGACAAAGACAAGCCGATCAGAAGAATCAACATACCAGTAGCAGTTTTGGGGATGCGTCTCAGGGGGCGAGGCCCACATCAATACTAGCAGCAGTTTTGGGGATGCGTCCCGTGGTTGAGGCCCACGTCAACACACATACCAGTTACAGTTATTGGGATGCGTCCTAGGATCGAGGTCCATTGCATCATCAGTTTCGGGATGCATCCCGGGGTCGAGGCCCACATTTTGTCAGTGGTATTGGGATGCGTCCCAGGGTCGAGGCCCCCGTTGTCGGTTGCAGCTATTGGGATGCGTCCCAAGATCGAGGTCCACTGCATCATCATTTTCGAGATGCGTCCCAGGGTCGATGCCCATATTTTGTCAGCGGTATTGGGATGCATCCCAGGGTTGAGGCCCCCGTTGTCGGTTGCAACTATTGGGATGCGTCCCAGGATCGAGGTCCATTGTGTCATCAACTCAGTTCGAGACAGCAGGCAAGTCAAGTGGCAGCTGGCGAGCTAGGTAAGTGAAAATTCATTACATAACTTTGATAGGATTGTCACTGTTACACATTACACAAGTCCCATCAAAGTGGGGGCGACTGTAGGCACTGTATTTTTGCATATAAGTCCCTATAATGAGTCTCATTTAGAGGCATTACCTTTTAAGTCGTGGAAGTCGCGGGAAATGGATGTCGGAAGGGGAAATTCAGAATAAGTATGTTATCAGATTCATTTCACAAGTTCACTGTTTTCATTCGTGCTGCATTCGTGACCACGTTCGAACATCAAACAGATTGCAGACGTTCGTGTAGCGTTCGAATCGGCGTTCGAACGGTGTCGGTATTTTTGGTTTTGCTGCTAGTCTCACACCCAAGCCCAATTAGCCCATCAAAGCCCATAAAACACATCCAAATTAATTAAATACATATTTAACACATGAAAAATTAATTAAAATCTAAAAATCATATACCAAAATTAAATAAAATCTAAAAATTATATACCAATTTAAAATAAAATCATGCCTAATTAAAATCAATCAAGTATATTATATTCCTAACTAAACAAATTTCATGCCTAAACAAAACAAATTAAATATATAACGTTCCTAAACAAACCAAATTTTGTCTCCAATCAATCTTGTGTGTTCCTTACATAACACTAAATCATATCCTCCTTTAATGCACAAATCCCTTTATTGTCAAGCAAGGATTTACCCATACCATTTGTCTATAAAAGAAACACATTGCCAAGACACTCCCTCCTCCTCCAATTCACACATACACAACACAAAAAAAGCTCTCTTATTCACGCCTAACACACTCAAGAAGCAACAAAGAAATCTCCATTCTCCTCCTCACTCATATTGTCGAGAACCAACAGCCCATACAGCCCCCCTAAACAAATGAAAATAGCAGCCCCCTACACCCCCTAAACAACTGAAAAGAGCAGCCCAAACACCTTAAAACAACCCCTAAATCATCTAAAACAATAACTAAAAACTGCACTTTTAATCCCTAAAACAGTAACTAAAAACTGCATTTTAAACCTTCAAAAACATCCAAAACAGTAGCCTAAATACAGTAAACACAGTGACCAAAAATCAGCAGTAAAATAGCAGCAAAACAATAGCGAAACGGAGCGAAAGCTTGAGCAGCGAAACAGTGAGGAAAACGAAAAATCAGTAAGTCGGAAGAGTTATGGAGTTTTAGCCCTTCCGATCATCGTGTAACGTGCTTCCATAAGTCGACGCAAAAGGTTAGACCTGAGGGCACTTTTCACATCTATTTTCATTCGTATCTTATTGTTTATTAAATTTTATTTGCATGATTATTGTGGAATGATGCATGTTGTGACCCTTGAATAGATAGAAAATATATGTATTGTGAAATGATGCATGTTGTGGCCCTTGAATAAAATGGAAAATGTGTCGCCTCTTGTGGTATATAGGATGGAAACTGACCGGCGTAAACACACACGTATAACGCAAGCGCACGTATCGTTCAAGTAGTATAAAAATATCGATCCCACGAGGACTTAATTCCTACTATTGTTATTAATTATTGAATCTATTTATTTACAAATATCTAATTAAATGGAGAAGAGAATGATTGTTTGATTGGTCGAATGTGGTTTTGCACAATAAATAAATAAATAAAAAGATAAAAGAAAATACTAAGGAAAATAACAAAAGATACAAAGATCTAGGGTTGTGAATCATTCTAATATCATTTTAAAGATGAAGTGGTTATCTTAAAGTTGGGTAATAAATTGATTTATTAACCTGGAACATTAAATTATGTGCAAGCCTCTGTCGATGGTCAGACACAAATACCCAGTTTAACCCAATTGAACCATATGTCTATGTCAACCAAATTATCTGGATTCATTAAGTTTAAGTTCCAATTATGGCTACCCCCGCCTAACATGTATATCCCTATCCTGTAAGGAAATCTATTAAAGGGTTATCTATCCTCAAGGAAGATCGTGGGCTGTTAAGTCTAAGACTGAAACCTAAAATCCCAATGTCTAGTTCATTTTAGATTTACCACATTAATATTATTGGTGATCAGACAACAAGAAGCATTAATCTTAAGACTTAATAAGTAAACCTTTAAATTACCCAAACTATAAAATAACCCCTTATAAACCGGTGATATTAAAAGTCATCACAACCCCAGATAACTAACACATAACTAGGGCTAGTAAAAACATAAAAGTAAAAGACATAAAGTAAAAGCTGAGAAGTAAATTACAATAAAATGCTAAGGTAAAAGGAATTACTTTTACTACTACTAATTTAGATATCTCCCATAAAATAATATATAAACTTGTGATAATATTACCAACCGACCAATCTGGCGGTATCCTGATTAAGTCAAATTAAGTCCAACCAGCCATTAAGGCGGTAGTATTTGTCCATAAACCAGCCATAAAGGTGGAACCAAAATTAAATTACCAACCGACCAATCTGGCGGTATCCTTGATTAGTCAGGTTTAAACCAGATTAAAATTAAATTACCAACCGACCAATATAGCGGTATCATTTTTAAGTTAGTATTTTAAATAGTGAATATATTATTTTTAAGGGAGATTAATCTAAATAGTAACAGTAAAAAAATTACCTTTCACCCTAGCTGAGGAAGTTACCTTACCATGGTGAATAGTAAAAACTGTAAAAAGTAAAAAGTAAAAATTAAATTACTATTATTACAAAACGTAATTAAAATTATTTACAAAACTAAAAATTAAAAACTAAAAAAAACTAAATATACTAAAAGAATAGAAGAGAGAGAAACTCTCTCTTTAGAAAGAATATAAGAGAGAGAATGGTGTATTCAATTCTGAAATTCGAAGCTGAATTTATAGGCCTCGGTAGGCTTCCGGCGTCGCGACGCCAAGGGCTTTGGCGTCGCTACGCCAGATGCAGTTGGCGTGGCATGCTCTGGTTTTGACACGTGGCAATTCGGATAAGAAGATAAAGCGACGCGTGGCGAGGCGGCTAAGAGCTCAATTATTATGCTGACGTGGCGATGATGTGGCGATGACGTGGCAAGGCGGCTGAGATCAATTGTCGGCACCGTAGGATTGCGACACGTGTCACGGCGTGATTGGCTGATGATGATATGGCATGTTGACTCGGTTGACCCGCTGACGTGGATGATGACGTGGCACGACGTGTGGCAGAGTTGACTTGTTGACCGGATGATGTGGCGACACGTAGGATAACACGTGGCACACATGGAAATAGTAATTATCGGCACCGTAGGATGATGACACGTGGCATTGCACACGTTAGCATCTCGACTGTGATGGTGACACGTGGCACGTCATATTTTAGCAAAGTCAAACTTCTCAAATTCTGGCCTGTTGACCCGGCGCACGTTAGCAGATCTGGTGCACGTTAGGCGTCGCGACGCGCCAAAATTACCGAAATGC